>OX411557.1:39731266-39928766 GCA_948146395.1 Fragum whitleyi
GAAGGTAGAGGTGAAGTAAGTTGGGATGCTTTCAAGTATGAAGTTTTAACCGTAATGAAGCAGAAATATTTTAACTGATGATCAAATATTGTTTGGTTTACTCCGCGCATTAAAGGGCAGTGCCATGGATAAAATTCGTAAACTAGGTACTGATGCAGATATATCAGATATTTTAGAGAAACTGGAGAGCGCGTATGGTTCAATAGAAACCAAGGAGAGTATTTTGCGCAAATTTTATACATGTGTTCAGACAGATTCAGAGTCTGTCGAATCATATGCCACTAGACTCGAAGAGCTGTTTGACCAGGCTGTAAGCCTCAGTGCATTGTCGCGTACAAACATTACTGTTCTGAAGCAAGTGCTTCACAATGGTTTGCACAGAGACTTGAATCATATGTCCTTATTTTATCATGAGAAAATAAAGGACTACGACCTTTTTAAGAAAGAGTTGCGAAGGTTAGAAGCTGATCTGTTGGACAGAAGTGGTGCTAAAACTTGTAAACCGGTTGTGGCATCCAGTAGTTCAACTGAAGACATTGAACTGAAACAACATTTGCGCCAGTTAAATGAGCGCGTTGACAATTTAGAGAAAAAACAGAACTGCCAGGAAAATTCTAACTGGCAGGGAGGAAGAAGGAGATGGAAGAAGAAGTACATTGGCCAGAATGAGTCAAAGCCAAAAGACCTCAAGGCTGAGGATACTTTTGCCCCTAGTTGTTTTATTTGTCATGAGAAAGGGCATAGACAAAGACAAAGTAACCCGCAAATAAATCTTCGACTCCATGGGGATTCGAACCAGGGACCTCTGTGTCCCAAAGCGAACGCTCTACCACGTCGCTATAAAAGCTAGCTTGTACGGCAAGGCAGTACAAACATCCCTTATACTCAACCCGGTTACATACACCCCCTCGACAATTAAGATTCTTCCACGAATCTTCTCAAATCAACATCATCAACTATACCAAATCACATAACCACCACCTCCTGTGGGTTATTTACGGTGGGCGCCAAATGTAACCCGCAAATAAATATTCGACTCCATCGGGATTCGAACTCGGGACCTCTGTGTCCCTAAGCGAATGCTCTACCACGTCACTATTAAAGCTAGCTTGTACGGCAAGGCAGTATAAACACCCCTTATACTCAACCCGGCTACATTAACACGATCCAGCCTTTTGGGATAAACAAAAACGACATATAGTTTGACCAAAATACTAATCGATTTTATCTGACCTGTATTTTTCGCTAGCAACTTTACGCCAGCAACTTTTCGCCAACATGTTGTTTTTGTTAATTTTCATTTTCACTGTCAGTTCTCGCTGAACCCCTGAAATGATTGAGTTTCGAAAGCGCTAGGGTTATTCATGCTTTTAGCAATAATCCAAACTACTTACACTGTTTGAATAAAATTTATCTCAAATATATATATATAAGTATGAATTGTGCCTCATTTGTTATTGATCATGATTTGATGAAAATACAACCGCCTTCGTAAGAAGAAGAAACAGATATGCATTGAAGAGTGGCTGCTGCACCTACCACAGTAATTTGCTGATGAATTATCGGGCTATTCCAGTGACCGTTGTTTTTGGAATGGTTGGTCGATCGTTTCATTGTAGTGTACATTCAATACTGAATTCATGTTATCGAACGTGTTATATTGGATTTTTTTTATATACTATTGCAATTTCATACTTAAGTTATCTAAAATCCCGGCTTCGTGTACAAGTTCTAGAGTATGTGTCATTGGAATCGGCATTTTCAGTTTGGGATTTATGGAGATAGACACAACTAAAATAAAACTATTTCCAACAATTTTGGATGTTCCCAACGTTACGATTCACAGCCGCACAGTCTGATCTTTGCTTTGTAGATATTGACTGAAAATGTCTCTAGGCAATAAGCGAATAGTATATAAGCACTGCGTGGCGGCAAATATCCTTTCCGACGTTTGTCTCTCACCAATAGGTAATCGTAAACCTATGTGAGATAGCAGTCGGAGGCTAGGAAAGGGTGTAATGGTAGTACAGGTGAAAGAAATACCAGGAATCCATTGTATGGTGCTCCTGCCGTTGCGATATAACTGCGAAATTGTTGAAAGCGACGTAAAACCCATTTAAACAAAATCTAAGCGCAGCGTGATTTTCTACGTGACTCGATGTACGCCCGGGGCTTTACGTATACCTGCCTTTCGTTCAGGATGACAGAACGATGCAAACTGCTTTCCTATTTCCACCGTCTTTGCACGTGTACTTGCGAGCAAAGCGCAGTATCATTTGCAAACATTTTATAACGGTTTGTTATCCTGAACACAGGTCTGAAGTTATTTGAAATGTCACGCACACACAATCTAGTATTAGAAAAAATACATTGTTGAGTCTGCTCATTCATCGGATGAGGTCATGGGGTCATTTGGGGTCAGCTGCTGCTACCAGCGTCAATATTGTTAAATCAATAAAAGTGTAAAAGGGAAACCAGACAATAAAAAAAGTGACACAATATCGAACGAACTTTTAAATGAATAATTCATGTAAATTGGTTTTGTCGTTTATTGATCGTGTATGCGAAGGCTATGTAATTAAATACTTTTAGGAGTGTGTATGTAGAAATAGAACATTATACATTCTGACACATAATGCAGTATACTCACATAGTATTGGAATACTTGTTTATTAAGGCATGTTTAAGTATTTGAGGTAACAAAATCTTGTGTATTTGTTCAGGGATAAACAAACAACAAGGTAAGTTCAAGTAAGGTATTGAAATCTATTTTCATTTGACTTGTGAAAATTTAATCTTAATAGACGGTCTTGTTTGATCTTTTGGTTTCTTACCCGGATACCCTACATGTGTTACCATGTGTTTCTTTGAAAGCTTTGAAGGTTTTATTCAATGACCGGGACCCCTAACCGGGGTATAGGTCTAAATGCTACAGAGTAACAAAACAATTAACAAAACATGTGAAGAACTTTGAAGAAAGCTCCAAAATAAAAATGACTAGATCAACAACAACAACCAAGGAATGTTATGATGAATGAATAATGAATGATATCTAGGGCTCCAAGAGACTGCACTAAAACAAATGAACACTGCTTATTTGCATCAGCCATATTCTTACTTTAACAAAAAAATGAATTTAAGCCCCCCCCCCCTCCTAAAAAAAAGATAGTAAGCAGTTGAAGGTAATAAAATATTCTGTCATATTAATGTTTCAACGGCTTTGGGTTTTGAATAGGATTCATCATAGAGAGTTTAAATTGATACCAACCAAAACTGAAAATGGACCCAGAAAACACAAAAAAAGAATAAATCTGTGACAGGTCAGCAAAGAGCCCATTCGAACTCCAATAAGCCCCAGAAGTTCAACACATGAACATTTTAGGTGCAAGTAATCTAGCTAACTATCGTGGATGGCGACCAAATGGATTGTACATTCAGCTTTGCCGCTGCATTTACAATGCCTTTGGCCGCCCACTTACAGGATCTGATATTAAATTTTACTTTAATAGGCAAAGATCTATGTAGGCGAATCATGGGCTGTCATGTGTTCGATCCCGGGCCCAATGGCAGCACATAGATCCTTTCTGACATTTGACCCTTTAATCTATGTAGAAAATGCATATACCCCCTAACATAGGCGTAGCTAGGATTTATACGCATTCAGAAAGCTACCAACATGGGATGCATAGGATAACAGCGATATGTGGACTACATGACAAAAGATGAATATCTTCGGTCCACTCCCATTTTCTATGATTTGAACGTTGGTGAATAATCAAAACATCGTAACTTCAGCTTTAATAAGCTGAAGTTTTGATGTATATGATCATTCACCAACGACATTTTGTGGAAGAGGATTATTTCTATTGTGCACTTGCTGCGGTAATGTGCCAAATGGTAGGCCTAATTACGCCCTTGCCTAATGTAACGGATATCGGAGTATTTTTTCAAACACAAATATATTCATATAGGCCTAAATCTTTTGACAAAAATGGATCACTTCACCCTGAACGTGTACATGTATGCCCGAATGACCAAACCACAAACTAGATGTAGGCCTCTGAATTTGAACTAGATCTACCCGGTTAATAGACCCATATTATTTGATATCGGCAACCAACCTATGACCCAGGTTTTGGCAGAAATGTATAGTTTTCATATTCGTAACGTATATTGAACATTAATAAGTATTGTATCTTTCAGGCCTAATCCATTGATAAAATGACTCATCTATTTAATAAGTATTTAATGTTTAGCGATAAAAACAAAGGTCTTTTGGAACGAAAACAGTATTTGAAAAGAAGAAATTGCTTGTGACAAATCTCCGGCGAATTCTATTTGTCCTATAATCATTTTCCTTTGGGTAATGACATTCTGAATACCGGAAAAGAGCAACTTTTTTTCAATAAAAAGTTCATGTTATTGTGATCAATTCAGACCTGACGGCTTCCAGTAGTCCCCCTCACAATCCATATAGTTAAGTCATCGTGAAGTTGACCTTCACCTCAATCCAAACCATTCTCAATCGCTCACTCACACATCGCTCCATTCATTCCAATCTCTCACTCAAACCATTCAAAAACGCTCAAACCCTTTGAACAAAATAGAATCAATAACGTCATTCAAAATGAATTTTAATAGAGAAAAATGGCGATTTCACAAATATATTTCATTTTTTTTGCGTCTCATGTGTTCTTGAAGTAAACTGAGGAGGCTATCTATAGAATCTACATGTATATGAATATTTTATGAAGGGTAGGTAATCAATATCGCTAATTTTGTTCATCCTGAACAAAATTTGCGATATAGGATTACCTCCCATTAATTTCACTCAAAACTCGCTCCACACACTCATTCAATTTCATTCTTATATCATTCCAAAATCAATCACCTTGTCAATTTCACGACGTTGTCAACTGTAGCCTAGTCCATTAACTGGTGTTAAGTGTCGATCCCCGTATAGGCTACATACATGGTAATTAGATATATCAGAATGACTTGGTAATATACTTTTAAAGTACTATAAAGTATATAAGGCATTTCGGGATAATCCACGCAAGTTGGTTAAGATTACAAAATTTCTTACTAGTTATTAATTCTCTTTCGTATAATTATATGATTTTTAAATCCCATTTAAACCTACGGTTACATAAGTTATAATATCATTTAAGCTAAGCTAAACAGAGAACGAAGAACTAAAATTTACAAATAAAGCAGGGCTTGAAAATTCCACTCGTCTGCTTGTCCTGCATGATTTTTTCCTTCTTTGTCTTTATGAGCAGGACGAGTGGATTTTGCAAAATTTCACTTATGAAATTAATGTATCACTATATTTCCTTATAAAGCAGTACAAATAGAAATTTCAAGAATGTTCAAGCCCTGTAAAGAGAGAAAATAAGCCTTTGCGTGGCATTTCCAACAATTTCAAATACACTCCGGGCAAAAGCTCTAGCCAGCCTGTGCGTTCGCTCATTCTGGCGTCTTTTCTTATTGTTTTAAAATGGGCAAAATTGGCGCTATTCTATTTCCTAGTTTTAATAAAATCTTAACACTTTTCTCCATAGAACAATGAACGTTCCAAATCTAAGCCAGCCAATCATTGAATGATTTTATTGTTTGTATTAGGCTGTGGAACCACTAGTATCTGAACAATTTCGGAGTTGCTCTTGAAGATTTCTGGGCGTTTTGAACGATTTGAGCGAGTGGCAGTAAGGCTTTAAGTTAAGCGCTTAGGGAGCGATTAACAATAGCTTGTAGTGGGAGGAGTATTAATTTCACGAGTTTCGTAACTGTAACCATTTCATTTTTAGTGTTAAGGTAGTGGACCCGTAATAGCAATGCTTTTGAAGTAATGAACCTGAACAGTAACTACCGAGGTTTCCAAATGATTTCATTTGGAAACCTCGGTTAACATTGTGAAAGATCATGTGTTCTGAAATGCTGCAAAACTTTTACGGGTCCAGTACCTAGAGAACAAATTTAGCCTACGTGCTACGTTTGGAGAGATGTACAATTATTTTGCCCCATCACTCCTTTAATAAGCTCCCTATCGTATTGTTTGCTAATCTTGCATCTAGCTTAAATGTCAATGGTTTGGCATACATGTATTTTATTTTACTTGTCTGGTTTGCCGAGAGCTATACTTGGTTCAACATTTAAAATATCTGAGCCAAATATTTTGTTGTGAAAACAAATACCACATGCATGTTAGAATCCCACGTCCTTGGATGTTGAAAGTGTAAATGAGGTTAGATGTCGAGCCCTTTTCACCCGGAGTGAGACAGAATTAGACAGATAAGTAATTGACTAGTGTCATTTACGCGCGTCCATCAAATTTTGTATGCTATCGTCCGTCCGTCTGTCCATCAAGATTTGTTGAAATTTCTGTCAGTATGAGTGTATTTAAAAATAGTTTCTTGAAATTGTTCACAAACACGCATACCCTTAAAGCCACAGATGATCCGTTTGAAACACATGGCGTTATTCCAGGGTCAGTGTTATGTCTAAAGATCAATTGACGTATAATTGTGAACGCGTAAGCCTTTGTAAGCTTTTTCACGGATACCAAATCCGTGGTTAAGACTCAGGGGTATTGATTCGGCTTCTTCGTGCATAGGTCCCGAGTTAGATCCCTGGAGTGGCTAATGCAATCTGGAACCCTCGGCGATTCCATGGAATAGATCTCGGGTATAATGAGGGTGCGGCAATGAAAGCCGTCGTTTCGCACGTCGGTTTACCCGTACATGGCGTCCAAATCATCAAGATAACTTTGAGTAAATCAAAATCAACGTGAAAAATTACCATGTTGCAGGTCTTTTAGGTCTGTATACAATGGTCAACTAATATGGCCAGCTTTGAAAAAGATGTTTCCTCACCCGACCCTTTCTGAATTGTCTCGTTACCTTTAGGAAACGCTTGTTAAAAGAAGTTTTTTTTTCTTTTCCGTCCTTGTTTCCATACAATACACTCGTTAAAATTGTGAGCAGTTATATAAGATTTCCGTAGAGGATTTGTTATGATTAGAGAGTAAAGCTTTGTCTTGATATTCAGGTTCTGTCAGGTCGCGTTACGTTTTTGCACGGTCTACAGTTATAGACATCGTGAAATTGACAAGATGAATGATTTTGAAATGTTTTGAAATGAAATTGAATGAGAGTTTTGAGCGAGTTTTCAGTGAAATTCAAGTGAGGTAATACAATATTGCTAATTTTGTTCAAGATGAACAAAATTAGCGATATTTTTAACACATCCCTTTTATGAAATATACGTAATTATTCAGTTTTCCGTGTCTTGGTGGACCAATCATACACTTCACAATTCACACCAGCCAGTTAAATCGTAGAATAATTCGATGGATTCGAGTTAAATGTTCATCGATTTGAACGATTTCGAAATATTTTATAATGTTTTTGGAGCGTTTTTCATCGATTTGAGTCAGTGTTTGGAGTGAATGAATGAATGAATGAAGCGCTGAGTGAGAGATATTGCTTGGTTTTGATTGCAGTGTGAGTCAATTTCAAGTTATTTTTTATTACTCAACCTTGACAAACAGTGGGTAGAATTGGACCGCTGAACCCCCGATTATCTGACGAAGCATGCGGTTTAACATTTGTCCCAGTTTGAATGCAACTAGTTATAAATACGTTTGTCATTCCCCTACGTTGTCTCATGGTCGACCCATTGCGTCTACGGTTGCTTGAAACGTGGCTGCCGTGGTCGCCGGGAATATATTGTAAATAGGGTGATGTAAGATTTAGGGTAAGTAGTGTCGAACGGTCGCGAGTACTTGTTGTTTTAGTGGAAGCAGAATTGAAAGTAATCTACGTTACTTTTGGGAATATAGTGGCCCGATTGATGTAAAAATAATAGGCTTGAAACCAAGAAACATTCCAAAACTAAAGCTATCTTGTACACGAAGCAGACTTATAGCTAATTTTGGATAAATACATTGCGTTTTAAACACGAGTTTAAAAACAGTGTTTGTTTGCATTGGGTTAAACGCCACTTTCAACAGAAATTAAGTAAAATCGCGGCCGCTGACACACCTACTCAAGGATGGTATCCTGTCTTTTTTTTCACACAAGTGTAACCAAATTATCTAAGCCACAGTTACGATATTTGTCTCGCCTACCGTCGAAAAGACATATGATGCGTGATTCGTATGCGTGTCATCTTTTTATTTAGTGTGATTATATAAAGTGACTTTGTCTTTTTTTGCATCTGGCCGTCCTATCATTTAATTGCAAATGAATTGATAAAAAACCCTTTTGTGGTTTGGTTCGATTGAAAATAAGTTTCTCCAGTTTGTTATTGTGTTAACACAGGGTATAACGTGCCACGCCGACACCAGAAGGTTCGTGGACACCTGATCGATTTTTTCGATACGGAACTAACGGTGGAGCAACTTTTTCACTGATTTATAAACCGAAAAAATCATTTTCATTTCAATTTTTAGTATCACTGTCGAGATAAATGGTTCTTCTTTTAGGAAATAAAAGTAGAGGGTAAAAACTAAGCCAAATGAGCGAGTTCTAGCCCTAGAAGTGAGTGACTTTGCTTGTTTTTTAGGTTTGTCATTAATTTTTTGTCAAACTACCTGACTATTCTTAATTTCTTGTGATTGTCTAAAAGCATTAATATGACCTCTACACGCATACCAAATTTCTCGGCGAAAGATCCACATAAAGCGAAGATATTCGTACTTTTATTGGGTAGCTGAAAATATGATAACTAGACACCCCCTATCACAAATTCTGGTGTCGATTTCCAATCGAAAAAAATTCAGGGGGTGTCTAGTTACCATATTTTCCGCTACCCAGGCCAATAAAAGTACGGAAGCCGGACTATGAACAGCTAGGCGACGTTGTCGTGTCCGCATGGGTTCAAATCCCTTTAGAACCACCAATGTTATTTCTCCAGCAGGGGTGTGGAATTCCCATGCCCGACTTGTCCGACACGGGCTTTTCTACCTGCAGACAAGTACATTTTGTAAGTCCTCTTGTCCGAGGACAAGTAAATACCAGGAAAAATCTTGGTATGGCCATATATAGATCAAAGAGATTAATAAGTTTAATGTTTGTACCAAAGAGTAGAAAACACTGTCTTTAATGGAGAAAATGCTTGTTTCAGCATTTTCTTCTCTAAAAACAATGTTTTCTCAAAATCTTACTATTCTGTTGTTTTGCGGACAAGTAATTTTTAAACCTGGACAAGTAGAAAATCACACTTTACTTGTCCACGGACAAGTAGAGAGAATCCGTATTTTCACACTCCTGCTCCATTATAGTTGAAAAAAACAGCAGTCGCTTCTATCAATGAGAAATTTTGATATTACCGAGACCATAGACTGTTTGTCCAATTAGAGATTTGAATCAAGTTTTGCAGAGCCTTTGTTTTGATTGTTTGGGGTTTAACGCCAGTACTCTCACTGTAATTGCCGTTGTATCTTCGTGGCTGATGCACCTATCTATGATTACATGTCATCTCTCACGCCAGTTTATGACAGACAAAACTGGAATCATGATCTTTAAGTCATCAATATTTTTCAATTGCTCTATTGTAGTTAAACAATGACGGTTGAGCACCCCAACATCGATGGTGGTTGGGCGTTTGTAGTGATGATGGCGTGTTACGTGGCCAATTTTATCTACTGTCTGTCTACATACGTCACGGGAGTAATGTATATGGCGTTGCTTGACAGGTACCAGAAGGGCGAAGGTGTGACGTCATTTGTGGGCGGGATTTATTTGGGACTCTACTGTCTCGCTGGTAAGATTCAAAGATTTCAAGCGTTTGACACATATTTCTATGAGTAGCTATTGCAATGGACTCTAGAGGTATCTATAGATCAAAGGGGGATAAAGCCAGTCTGAACTCTTTATTTCTCAACGAAACCCTATATTGTGGGTACTCATATGAATTGTCTGGACATGACGATTCATATGAGTATCAACAGCATAGGGTGTGTGCTATAATCACTGAAATATTTTGATCTAAAATCCAAATATCCACTCTACATGTATCTGCAACTCTGGATTCACATCTTGCTAAATGAAGGAGGATTACCAATAAAACAATCATAATTATATTTATAATATGACCTACGTTGTATGAGTGAAATAACTCCGTTGACTATTTTTGATACACGGGTGTTATTACACTAGTTGAAAAACAATGCAAATGAGCTCAGACCGAATAGCAACGCTATTTTAAAACCTCGAAAATGGCGTCATAATGTAGTCAAGTTTAAACGGGGTTATAAGCTTCGCAGAAAATTGAAATGTTGAATTTCAAGAATTTTGACAATTTTTCGCGAAAACTCGGGGCATATTATAAATAGAATATCAAAATTGTGCTCATAAAATACCGGATTGATAAAAATCGTCATCTATGAACAGATAACGCCACGTTTTTATCTGTTTATAGATGACTCGTTTAATAGATTCGGTATTCCATGACCACTCATTCAACAACCTCTACGAAGATGTAAAAAAGGCTTTTTCGGGACAGAGCCAAGAATAGCACGATTTCACCTTTTATTCAAGAGGATGATCTTGAAATGCCACATGCAAAATAACAAATGTTTTAAACTTTTTGGCCAAAAGTTGACCTCCATAGACTTTTCTGGTTTGTTTATACTTATTCTATTAGAGAAAATTGCTAGTACATACCTTTCATCAATGATGGTCTTTATTCTAAAGGGAGTGTTGTAGCATATATTCAGTCTCTTATTTCTATGTTTCTTTTTCGGATTATGTTTAAATATTTGTTTAAAGATATGTTTGACAATCTATGAATTCCTTAAATGTAAGTGAGATATTTTGTTTTGTTTTCTTTTTAAGCGCCGTTTGCAGTCATGTTAATTAACAAGTTCAGTGCTCGGACAGCGCTAGTAACCGGAGGTATTTTATCGACAGTTGGGTTCGCCCTCAGTGCCTTCATGCCAAATCTAGAACTAGTTGTGATAACTGCAGGAATTCTTCCGGGTAAATACAGTTAAATACATCGTGAAATTGACACTCATTCCGTTCAAAAGCATTCTTAATCACTCACTCAGCGCTCCATTCACTCATTCCAAACATTCACTCAAACCATTCAAAAACGCTCAAAATTACTGTAGATATAAGATTAATAACTACCTTAAAACTGAATAAAACAAGAATCAAATGGCGATTTTACTGAAATAATTGACATTTTAAGCGTCTGGTTAGTTCTTGAAGAAAAAGGAAGCTATGTATAGAATTTGTATGCATTTTTCATTAAAGGGAGGTAATCCATTATCGCTAATTTTGTTCATCTTGCACAAAATTAGCCATATTGGATTACCTCCCTTTAGTTTCACTCAAAACTCGCTCCGCACGCTCATTCATTTTCATTCCAAATTCATTCCGAAATCATTCATATTGTCAATTTCACGATGTGTTTAACTGTATGTATCATTTCTTCATAAACACCTATATGATCAATTTTAAAGTCCACTGGAAATATGCTTTGTTTGTTACATTTTTCGAGTTTGGTTTAAACCTATTTATTTTACATCGATTGGGATGCAAGTTCTTACAACTTAGGTTAATCCCTCTCGATTATGATTCCTGGAAAATTGAACAGTACTCGCGCCGAATGTGCGGGCCAATGAAAGAACTAAGGTCTAAAGCCGATCCCGGGAATCGAACTCAGGAACTTTGGGTCAGAGGCCGACACTCTACCTCTAGACCTCGGTCACCACAGTCAATGGACACATTTTCTGATGAATAAGTCTATGGCTTAGCCCTTTTCCAGGAACCAGGTTAGAATCTGCAACGACGACGCACTTAACCAAGATTCGTAACCTCAGTGGTTCGAAACAATTTGAATGATTTGCGAGTTAGCCTATATTGCACGTGATAGTACAAATGATTACATTAAGAGTACGTTTTCGGTTCGTTATCGTCATACGTCATTAAACAAAACCTTGGCGTTAACGGAGAGAAAACGCCGATTAGTTAGTAAATTCACGTGCCGTTAACGTGCCGTTTTTATTAATTTTGCGATAAATTTACTGAGCAACGTAAGCTTCAACAATTGACTGCGATTTGCATAACGTAATTTGCTATTGTGATTTATAGGAATATAGTTAGTTTAAAAGCGTTTCTATTAATATTTCTATTCGCCTTTATTAACTTGAAAAAACATAGTATTCCCTTTTTTGCAATAAACGCATCAATTTACGTTTTTTCGGACGTTGATATTTTCAGAAAAACTCATTAACGCTGTCCTGCTTCGCAATCGTGTGCTCTTAAAACGAAAAATAATCCTTCATTGTAAACCTGCCAATCACGATAAGAAAATTCCATAAGACTTTTTCCAGGAATTTTCATGCATAATCATGTATATGTGCTTCTCAATCCAAACATTTTGTAAGTTTCTTTTTGAAATCAGAAATCGCTTATTAGTAAGCAATTAGATTTTTCACTACATAAATCTACTTCCTTCCTACGCGAATCTAAAATATGAGTGACTATTGTAAACTGTACAATTTATCTATTTCAGGTATTGGTAACTGCATCAACGTCACAACCGTGACGTCACTGATGGGGTACTACTTCGTCAAATGGCGGTACATGATCATTTCCATAGCAACGCTCGTCGCCGGTTTGTCCATATTCGTAGCGACGCCATTTGGCTTATACATCGTAGAGATCTCCGGACTTAACGGTTTTTTCCTGGTCTTAGCCAGCATGCACGCTCAAATTTGTGTTTGTGGAATGTTAAGCCGACCGTCCAAAATAGAACGTGACGTTCATAATCAAAGAAAAGCGTCACGAAAGAACGCTACAAAATCCTGGTTCAACAGCTTTATGGACATTTCTTTATTAAGACGATGGGGATTTTTGTGCTTCGTTTTAAGTACGGCGGCGTGGAATTTTGCTTATTACATGTCGGTGATCCATCTTCCAAAATATGCTTCCCTTAAGGACGATCGAAAAGAGTATATATCATATATAATGATGGCGTTTGCTGTTGCTAATATAATTGGTCGAGTTTTAGCCTCGCTTGTGGTTTCAAAAGACGCTCATAAAAGTTTATATGTCTACACAGTATTATTATGTTTAGTGGGAGTCGCCACTGCAGCATTACCTTTGTACTCAAAAACTGGACCAGGGGTGCTAGTCTATTCCATACAACTAGGTCTATTTATAGGTTGTTTTGCGACCATGATGCCGTCATTGTCGCTGATATTTGTAGGAAATACGCACATCTCGGACGCCAATGCTTGGACCAACTTTTTCAGTGGATTTGGGTCTATCATTGGACCTATATTAGCAGGTATGTCTTTTCTTTCTTACTGAATGTTTTTTAGCTCCACTAGCTGCCACTGGGGCTATTGTCATGGCCTGTGTCCGTCGTGCGTACGTCCGTGCGTCCGATCGTAAACTTTTTCTGTAAAAATCTCCTTAGAAACTACTCGATGAATTTCAACCAAACTTCACAGGAATGATCCTTGGATGACCCTCTTTCAAAGTTGTTCAAGAAATTTTGATCCAATGAAAAACATGGATTTAATGGTCGTGGCTATTTTCCAAATATGGTAAAAAGTTAGTTTTATTGGATTCCAATTGATGGATACCAAATAAATTTTACATGAATGTTTCTTAGGTGACCCTTTATCAGTCTACAAAGAATTATTGTGATCGGAAGGAAAATATACATTTTTTGGGCGGAGGTCATTTCTCTATATGTTACATGTGTTATATAGTGGATAATCTGAAAATCATTTTCAACATCAGTAGAATCCAAAATCTCTAAAAAAAAATCTAGTCAAAACGTTTATTTGCTTTTACAAGAATTTAAAGCCCGTGGATCGACTAAAGCCATTCATTGCTTTCTAGTATAAGGAAATGTGACCCGTGACACTAAAAGGGAAAATATTTAAAATAAAGATTGGATCCAGCTTTGGTTATACAGGAAACGGAATTTGGAAATTATTACAGGCAGGTAGAATCATCATTCTAGATTCATAAGATTGGTTATTTGTGAAAAGTTACGAAGTCACTACAAATACTAGTATATAGTGTGATACGCTCACGATATTTGAGACGGAATTAGGAAGTAATTACATAGGATGGTAGAATCATCATTCTAGATTCATAAAATGTGTTATTTGCGAAAAGCTTCGATCATAGTCAGTCTGCGCTAATCGCGCGTCTGACCAGGCTCGACACTTGACGCATTTCCCAGATGGTCCCTTTTCGCGTGACGGTTCACAAATATATAGTGAGAGGTTCAAAATATTTGCTCTGTCTTACCCTACAAGTCCCATTTTGATATTTCTTCCTGGGTATATTTACAAGATGTTACGGTAGATTTTTAAGCGTGGATCAAAGGGCACTGCAGCTATTGGCTTAGCGTTATGCCCTTTGTGCGAGTGTGCGTCAGTCCGTAAACGTTTTCTTTATTTTATTTCAGAAAATAAGTACTGGACAAATTTAAACTAAATTTCAAAGGTATAATTCTAGGGTGACCCTCTTTCAAACTTGCAAAATGGCTTTAATAGGTGTGGCTTATTCTCCTATGTAGTGAAAAGTTACTTTTCTCAGAACCATCTAGATGAATATCAATATGAATAATTCTCAATCAGGTTACAAAAAAAATTGTCATCGGAAGATAAATCTGTCTTTTATGGGCGGAGGACGTTTATCAGAACCTTACTGGAGGATACCAAACATTTTTGCATGGGTGCCCTTTAATGACCTTTAATCAGGCTTCAAAAAACAATGTCATCGATGGAAATGTTTTTTAGGCAGGTGTCATTTCTGTATATTTTATATAGTGGAAACTTTGAAATCAATTACCCAAAACCTAAAAGGTCACCAATCAAACATGGTTGCCCTTTGGTGAACTTTTTGAATTATTTTCTGAGAACATAACAAATGGATATCGACCGAGTTTTCACTGGCATGATCCTTTGGTAACCCTTTACCAGATTATGAAAAACTATTGTGATCCAAGTGATTTCTTGGGCTATCCCCCGAGAAAATCATGACTGGGGAGCAAATCAGGCTCTCGAGTGCCTCTACTGAAATGCAAACGTTCGTTCACTTCTAAAAGGGTTGCAATTCGATAAGGAACTGTCTTAATACAGGTTTCTTTTTTTACATAACATTTGGTTAATGGCGTGTACACATGCCATCCAAGTAAGTGAAAACTCTTTGTTTCTCAAAAGGATCTACAAAATGTTAACTAACTTTATATTGAAGAGTCTTTTATTGATAATTTTGTTGATATTTTCATATTTTGACACTTTAATTCTTATTCCTTCAGGATTTGTGTACGATGCCTTTAACTCCTATGAATACAGCTTCGTATTATCAGGTAATATTTCAAAGTTCTTTTATTATCTTTTGATTGGGTGAGTAAAGAGTATATTGAGTTATCAGTATATCGAGTTTATTATATGTTGATATATCAAAATATCGATAAAGCGACTTATCAATATTCGAGTTATTAGTGTCTGACTGTGGCTGAGATGGTAAAATGCTCGACTTTAAATATCTAGATCGCAGGTTCGATTTCCGTGTTGCAAACATAAAAAATCTTCTTTCAGATTTGATGTCAAACCGAGGCCCCGTGTAGCGATACTTTACATCGAGCACGTTTTATTACAAAACCAAAGCGTATCTCAGCAGCAGTTAAGACATACAGTGAATTACATCGTGAAATTGACGAGGTGAATGATTTTGGAATGATTAAGGAATGAAATTGAATGAGGGTGTGGAGCGAGCTTTGAGTGAATTTAATGGAAGGTAACCCTATATCGTAAATTTTGTTCAGGATGAACAAAATTTGCGATATTGATTACCTCCCTTTAATAAAAAATGCATACAAGTTTTATACATAACTTCCTATTTTCTCAAGAACATATGAGACGCTAACGAATTGAATTTTGTCAGTGAATTCGCGAGTTTCGCAATCAAATTTTATTTTGAATGACGTTAATGATTCTATATTTTTTCAATGGGTTTGGGCGTTTTTGAATGGTTTGAGTGAGTGTTTGGAATGAATGATTGGAGCGCTGAGTGAGCGATTTAGAATGGTTTTGATTGAGGTAAATGTCAATTTCACGATGTTGTTAACTGTACAGTATTATCCTTCCCCTATAACTACAAACCGGCTTCTTTCGGCTTTGCTCATGTGGATAACCTCTTGAATAACACCAACGGATATTAGAAAGACCACATCTTTGCTACTAACTAACTGTTTTCGCGAAATTTAAAGTCAATAACATTGAAATTAGCGTGTATGTAAGCATAGGAGATAGTTGTTAAATAGTTATCAAAAAACTATCACAAAAACTTGAAAGCAATTTTATTTCTATAATAAATTTTTCATAAAATAGATATCGCGATAGTTCTACTTTTATGTCCACAACTTCCCTTCACTCTTTATTTTTAAGCTCGGCTGTTTTCGGAGAAAACCCTAGGTATTATGATCACCTTGACGGTGTTTGCGTTGATTTTTGCGTTGGCGTGACAAACTTTCACCCTGGTCATATCTCTGTTGTTACTAAAGATATCTTTATGAAACTTGGCATAGTTGTTCACCATCACAGCTACAAAGATTTCTAAGAAAGATAAACCCGGAAGCGTTTTTGTTATGCCCTTTGAGCTCACCTTAGCACGTTAATCTGAGCACAACGTACTCAAGTGGAGCTTTTAGGATCACCATGAGGCCGTCGTGCGATGTGCGTCGTGCGTCTTCCATCGTCAACAATCTTTAATGACCATTTTCAAAAATTGTTCGCGACATTGGCCACTAAAAATGGGCGTGGCAGGGAGGGGCTTATTTTGAGCTCGAAATCTTTGAACGACATCTCCTTGTGAACTTCTGGGTCCATTTCAATGAAACTTTACCATAATGTTTCTTGTGTGACCCTATTCAAAAACTGTTTGCAAAATTTTGATGGGCCCTTATATGTGGATGTGGCAGGGCGGGGCTTATTTTGAGTCTACTCAGTTATGAATGGGTGGGCAGGGTCTATTATCACTTTAAATTGTTGGAATAACATCTCCTCTTTAACAATTAGACAAATGTGAATGAAACTTTGCCATAAAGTTACCTGGATGATATCTACTGGACCAATAAAAATCAGGTGAGCGGTTTAGGGCCATTCACGACCTCTTGTTGTCAATTCGAATGTTTGCACTATCCAGCACCTGCAGCCGAACGTTGCACTCGTAGGGCGTAAACAAAAGATTATAATTTCAGCAACAAAATTTCTATCGTACATAGTTTTTAATAACAGATAAACATTGATTTACGATTTCAAGAAAGCTACAAATAATACAGGCACGAATTTTGAATCGCATACCTGTATATGAAAAAAAATTTGACGTATGTTAGGTTCGTATGAAAATTGCATTGACGTTTAAGTAAGATTTCATGCAACAAGTTTAGTATTTTGACAAAGATTTCGCTACTCAAGTTACTTTAACGTTTACAGGAACGTATAGATTGAATAATTGTGGATGTACATTTTGTTTCATTGTGCACTCGTTTTGTATAAAGATAAATTTGTCGGTATACAAATCCTCACTTTTATACAAAGTATTATTTGAACGATTTCAATAACGAAGTTTAAAAAAATTGATTGGTCATGTGGAGTTTTTACGTCCCACACAACATGTAATGTCATGCGGAGGCGAGGCCTCGCTTTGAAGTCTCATCCGAAAGGCTGTGGAGCGGCGGGGGATCAAAATGGGACTTGACAGTTGCTACAGAACTAAATCCACTCTTAAAATGTTAACAAAGTTATCGTTCATAAGCGACCGAAAAGTCCTAAATACATGTATATAGAGAATAACATGTACGTGTCTTAGAATTTCGATTTAATCTGGTCGAGGTTGGGAAAATTTATCATGACGAAAATTTCATGCAGTCGAGACCGGCTATCATTGATATTAAAGACACTAACGTTTTGTTATATTTATCATACAATCATTTTTCAGCGCTTAATTATGATAAACCTATAGAGATCAAAGAAATTCAAGTGAAAGTGTTTGCAAATCGTTTAAAAAAATAGACTAGCTGATATCATGTTATATCATCAGACATTGCATGATTAAGCTTGATTTTAGCTGTATTTACGACAGCTTGATCGCAATCCAGCGATACAGTGTTAATTACTCTCGTGAGGTTTATCATCTATTCATCTTTCTTCCAGGTGCTATTCTTTTAATCGGATGCGGCCTCGCCGCGGCCTCGTGCTGTCTCTGGGAACCCGTGAAAGACGAGGAAGATATCACAATCTATATAGACGATAAGGAAAAACCCGAATTTCCTTATACACAAGACCAAATTACGGGCAGTCACATACTAATTACGGAAAAACCTGTCGATCTCAAGGACATTAAGGGTGTACTTTCGGATGGTAAAAGGGACGAAAAGAATGGAATTGGGATGAATGGAATCGAACGGAATGGAGTCCTAGCGAGCGAGTCCGAGGATTTATTGCCAACAGAAGATTAATGAAATTTGAATCTCAAGTTCGATAGGTTTTACGTTTTTGTCGAGCCCGTTTATAAGGTGAGCGAGTCAAAAAATGTCAATATTGTTCGAGCGACAACGCCTATTATGCGACTATTTTTATTAAGCGACCGTTTTCAAATCGCCTTCTTTAAGGTAACTGCGGACACATAGAGGGCCATTTTAGGTCCAAATTTTAAATTGTCTGCAAATCATGCCGAATGCGATAAAACTGAACTTTGAAGTACCCGCTTTCATATTTCGGTCATAAAAAGGAATTTCATGACGTAGAGTTGACGTCATGACGTCATTAAGGGGCCGACCCCTTTTTAAGGGACAAAAATCAGTAATTGTCCATTTTTTCGGAAATAATTAAACCGATTTTCATCCCGAAAACGCCATTTGCTTCGTTTAAAGACGCATGGTGTTATGTTTTATTGGTATGAAGATATAAGTGTAAGAAATACAATTAAGTGTAACGTTTTAAATGTTAATGCCTTCTGCGATGCTGTTTTCTAGTACAGTCACTGGAAATATTTCCTTTTTTTTCTCGAAAATTTGTCCGGTGACCTATGCTGAAATTAATATATGTTACTGCCAAACCATTCCGCTGAAGAAATTTAAAATAAAAACCACGTGTCTTCGGGTTAGATTTTTTGTAAAATTCGATTTCGCGAAGATATCGCAAATCAAAGGATATTTCAACGTCGCGTCAAATGTTCGAAAAAGCTGTCTTTTAAAATGGATTAAACTTAAATGAATTTTTGTATTTCTTAAAATCACACTCAGAATAAATACTTCTGAAGCCTATATTTTACAATAAACCTTAATTTCATTTATGTTGAAATACGTCATTACATGGAGATTTGCTCGAAATAAGCACAATACCGATGTTTTTGGTGCGACGTCGAATTCGGCGAAAAATGTTGCATTAACTTCACAAAAACGAATTTCATACAAAATCTAACCCGAAAACATATCATATTTATTTGATTAATGCAAAGCATATTCTTTTCGCTACAAAATTACAAAAAATCAGCATAAGTCACCGGATGAAATTTTGAGAAATTTCTACTTATTTACAAAAAATGAAATAAAAAAGGAACGCCAAATCTTAAAATTCGCGAAATAGTAAGCTTTTCGGGCTTAATTTCTCTATTTGAATGTACAGAGAAATTAAACGCATAGCTCGGGCTTTCTTGGACTTTCAAAATGAAACTTTTTTCGTGAAAATCGGCCGTTCAATTCAGAAAATATTTGCAAATAATGATTTTGGCGGGTCGAAAAGGGGTTGGCCCCTTAATGACGTCACGACGTCAAATGAACGAGCGTCAGACCCTTTTCATTGTGTGTTTGCTAATTGCCGAACTTCAAATATAAATCACAGAAATTATTGTGAGATTTTAAGAAAGTCGAAAATTCGTCCATGTTATCTGTCCGCAGTTACCTTAAATTAAAATATCTAATAAAGTTGTCGTTGTTGGTCTAAAAATTATTGAAAATGAATCCTATGTTGTTAAAACTCACCAGAATCGTCTCAATGAGACGATTCTATTGAGCTTAAAAAGCAAAGGATAATTCAGAATTTTGTAATATGCATATTCAATAAAAAAATATTTTTTTATTTATAAACAAAAAGTGTATGAAGCAACCATTTTCTTTAAAGACCGCTTTTTTTTTCGTCAATTTTGTGCTCGCTCAAAACAAGTTTTACTGTAGTTTTCAGATCGAGAGTTCGGTTGGTGCATCCGTTTATCCGTCCGTCGTCCGTCCGGTTTTTACGGACGATTAGTCCCTAACTTATAGATGAATGTCAGAATCGCTTTGCAAAATTAATGTCCATCATAAGAAGATATGCTATTAAATAGATAGAACTATTAGCATTGTGAAAATGACGTTATACACATTCTAACACTCACTCGTCGCTCCGCTCATTCATTCCAAACATTCGCTAAATAATTAAAAAACGCTCCGCAATCGTTAAAAAATCGAATGTATTCAAACGATCAAAATTGCTTCGCAATTGATCAAATTATTCAGCCATATTTTCGGCTGGTGTGGAAATTTTATAGAGCTGATGTATATGTGAAGACACACAAATTGGAAAGTACGTAGATTTTTTTAAAGGGAAGCAATAAATATCGCCAATTTCGTCCAACTTGGACGAAATAAGCAATATTCAATGATCTCCCTTTAATTTCCCCCAAAATTCGCTCCCCCACTCAGTCCTTTTTCATTCCGAAATCATCCCACATTGTCAATTTCTCGATGTTGTATCTCCAAGCTCATAGGTCAAAGTCAAACACTGCGGGCTCGACAGCAATTGTCGAAGGATAACCGCCTTGTTTTATTGTTATCTTTCATTCAGTTGTTAATGGTTACATTCTGTTCTCTCTAGATTGTTAAGTCTGTTTAAAATCAATGGTGTGAGCCTTGGGAACAAAGAGGAGAGAATCTAAGGTTTGTTTGGAATACAAGCCTGTTTGCAAACGTTTAGAAATTGTACCCCGCTTTGTAGGTGAGTATACATGCAAAGCTGGATAACATTTCACAAAACATTTCGCGAACAATTTCATCTTGAATGCAGAGATCATTACCTTGTAAGCAAGTATTTATAAAGCTATTGTTCTATCGCATTTATGCAAGCGTCCCTTGCGTTCAAAATGAAATTCGTTTGCGAACGCTTAAAAACGATATCCTGGTTTGCATCAGAGTCCAAGTGCAAAGCAAGATACCATTTTTAAACCTTTGCGGGCATTTTCTTGAGTGTTTTTTTCATTAAATATAACTTCAGTTTTATTAGAATCACTAAACGTCAAATTATTCATTGTTACAGATCGAATCAGAAACTGTTTTATTACGCTTATAAATTGTAATGTGTGTAGTGGTTCACGCCAATTAATTTGCGTTTTATCTTAAAATCTCAACACGTGAACGCACAATGTGCTCCGAATTTACACATAATTGTGATACGTAACGCGAAAAGGGACCATCAGGGAATTCTATAAAATGAATTATTGAAAAACAGATTTGATCCACTATAGGTCAACCATAAGTTGCATTTCAAAAATTCTTTCACTGGAAGGTAGATTGATCATCCTAGATTCAGAAAATGTGCACGGTGCAAAGAGTTTCGATCCTAGTCAGTCTGCGCAATGCGCGCAGTCTGACTAGGGTCGACACTTACAGTTAACAACATCGTGAAATTGACAAGGTGAATGATTATGGAATGATTTAGGAATGAAATTGAATGAGTGTGTGGAGCTAGTTTTGAGTGAATTTAATGGGAGGTAATCCATTATTGCAAATTTTGTTCAGGATGAACAAAATTAGCAATATTGATTATCTCCCTATAATAAAATATGCATACAAGTTCTATAGATAGCTCCTTATTTCTTCAAGAACCTATCGGACGCTTATCGGCCGCTTACATTTTCAATTAAGTAAGTTAAATCTCGATTTTTTCCCCAGCTATTTTTATTTTGAACGAAGTTGTTGTTATATTTTTTAAGTGAGTTTGGAGCGTTTTTGAATGGTTTGAGTGAGTGTCTGGAATGAATGGATGGAGCGCTGTATGGGCGATTTAGAATGGATTTGATTGAGTTTGATGTCAATTTAATGATGTTATTAACTGTAACGCACTACCCGAATGGTCCCTTTTGTGACGGGCCACAATTATATATACGTGAATGTAATTTAATGTTGAAAGGTGTTTTCGCCTTTTTTTTCACCTGGAATATTAGTCCCGTAATATTTATTAACGTTTATCGATCCAAGCAGGTGTTTTCTTCGTCTTTTACTTAATTGTCTCTTAATAATTTATTTAAGGAGTTATCTCAAGTCGAAATCTCAAACTTTCTGCTATCTATTGTTAAGATGTATTTTATTATAGGTATTGCATAATAATATTAATTGAACAAAGTTTAAAGAATCTCTATTTTATTCTAACATAAGTATGAATTATTTCATTCCATTTATACTAAATATTGAATTGAATGTTCATCCTGTTGTTTTTGTAGATGCTTACGAATTTGCTTTAATGATCAAATATCTGAACTATAAACTGAAAAATAGTATTCTGTTTATATGAAAATAAGAACATCATGAAATTGACTGACGCTCAAATCAAAACCATTTTAAATCGCTCAATCAGGGTTCCTTTCATTTATTCCAAACACTCAATCAAACCATTCTAAACGCTCGAAAATCGCAAATGTTGAGACCAACAACTTCATTCAAAATAAAAAATCGGTAGAAAAAATTCACGATTTCACTGACATAATTGAATGTTGTAAGCATATTATGCGTTCGTGAATATATAGAAAAATACTCATAGAACCTGAATGCATCATATTTCATTAAAGGGAAGTAATGCACATTGCTAATTTTGTTCATCTTGAACAAAATTAGCGATATTGGATTACTTCCCTTTTATTTCGCTCAAAACTCGCAAAAACAATTATTCATTTTCATTCCAAAATCGATCATCTTGTTCATTTCACGATGTTCTTAACTGTTCTACAGTTACTGTTCAATTTGAACCTTTTTCTTGTATATAAAATTTCTTAGGGAACAAGTGGAGTTAGATTCTCTAACTTGTAAAAATTAAGACTCTTCGAAAATAACGACGATTTTTTTTGTTCCATTTTTGTGTCGTTTAAGTCGATATCTATTACAAGAAATCGCAATTTTAATTCGTAAATTGTATATAATTTTGTTGGAAAGACAAGTACCAACACCGTTTTCGGGTTTTGCTATATCGTTAATGTTACAGTTAGTGTTTTAATGTTGTTACGGAACGATGTTCAAGTGCTAATAGGAATTTTAACTTGTTAAACCAAAAATATCGAAATTTGATTTATTAAAACCGAAATTTCTTTTTTGGCAACTTGGTTACCTAATGTCGTATCTACAGCTTTAATAAAGCGGCAGATATGCAATTTTGGTTTACAATCCAAAATAGAATAAATATAGAAAGCATCGGCCGAAAAGGGTTAATCTTTTACATTGGTTAGAGTTTCATGTAAAAATCTGAATCTGACTGAGCAGGGACGCAGCCTGGCAATGGTCGAAACGTTTACATGTAAGCTTGTAATGGATTTTCTGAATTTAAGGGCGGTCATTCTACAATACTTAATATTCCCAGATAATCCATTTTCTTATGATGGGTAACAATTATTATTGTATCACGTTTTAGTGATATTTCATAAAGATGCTCGAAGAAACATTGTTTCAATGCACGCTGAGAATGTGGGTTTAATGTGAAATTTATTTTCTATCACTTAATAGCTCTGACGCCTCGGCGCGACCATTGTTTGTTTGTTAGCTTTTTATTTTGTTTTTATTTTGTTTTTCTAACGGAAGTAAAGAAGGCAGTAAAGAAAAGGGAAATAACAATGTGCTTCGGCGACGTATTAAAAGTCGACCATATTCCAGCTGATACAGTTAGCAGCATCGTGAAACTGACAAGATGAATGAGT
This sequence comes from Fragum whitleyi, assembly GCA_948146395.1. Taxonomy (NCBI): domain Eukaryota; kingdom Metazoa; phylum Mollusca; class Bivalvia; order Cardiida; family Cardiidae; genus Fragum; species Fragum whitleyi. The sequence goes on from OX411557.1 coordinate 39,755,248, forward strand.
TTGGAACGATTAAGGATTGAAATAGAATGAGTGTGTGGAGCGAGTTTTGAGTGAATTTAATGAGAACTAATCCTATATCGCAAATTTTGTTCAGCATGAACAAAATTAGCGATATTGATTACCTCCCTTTAATAAAATATGCATACAAGTTCTAAACATTGCTTCCTGCTCCTACAAGAACCTAGTGGACGCTAATATTTTGAGTTATGTCGGTGAATTCGCGATTTTTCTCTATCAAAATCTATTTTCAATGGGATTGAACGCTTTTGAATGGTTTGAACGAATAATTTTGTAAGCGCTGAGTGAGCAATTTAGAATGGTTTTGATTGAAGTGAATGCCAATTTCACGATGTTGTTAACTGTAGGAGCCCGATCGATCAAAGGCATTAACTCGTGGATGCATTACATAAGTAACATCGTGAAACCTCGATCAAAACCATGCTAAAACGCGCGCTCAGCGCTTCCAAGGCGCTTACATTCATTCAAAACACTCACTCAAACAATTCAAAAACATTTTGAAATCGATCAAAACTATCAAAATTTCGTTCAATTCCATCAAGAATTTCCACAATTTTATTGGGTGGTGTGGATTTAGAATGTATTATTGGTAGTTGAAGACACGCAAATTTGAAATTGAATTAGATTTTCTATAAAGGGCGGTAATAAATATCATTAAGTAGGACGAAATTAGTGATATTCAATTACCTCACTTTAATCTTCTCAAAACTCACTTGCACTCATTCAATTTCATTTCAAAATCATTCCATAATCATTTACTTTGTCAATTTCACGATGTAGCTAACTGTACCGACTTCTACAATGAAGTCGGAGTTTAGACCTTAAATCTTAATTTCAAGGTAAAAATTCAGAGACGCGTCGTCGAAATCAACGACTTATCTTGTATGCCACGAAAAGCTCGTCGGTGAGAAATCGTCGGAGTATTAATGTGAGGGTAGTTTTAATAGAAAACAACTGCATTTATATCAAATATTCTCGTTTCTTTATTTGCTTTTACTGTATTCAAACATAATTTATTTCAGCCAAATCTATTGAAGTGCTTTCTTATCATTTGGGTCGAGATCTCGAAAGCACAGAAATGTTCTAGTTACAAATAATTGTTATATATATGTTTAAAATGTCCATGTCGAAAACTGTATGATATAGAGTCGAAATGAACTTTCTATTCCAAAAACATTTTTGTTATTTTTTTTTTAAACCATGCGTCACATTTACTGTATTCAAACATGTTTTATACTAGCCAAATTATTCAAGTGCTTTCCTATCATATGTGTCGAGATCTCGAAAGCACGGCAATGTACTAGTTTATTGTTACTTAAATGTTTAAAGCTGCTCTTTCACAGTTTTTCATTGAAAAAATACAAAACTTGTTCTTAGATTTGAAAATGTGTGTATTTTAGACAATTAAGAATGGCCCAGGGCATTGGCATTAAAAACAACATATTTCAATAATTTTGTTACTTATTGTGTTCGAAGCAGCAAGATCAGTTAGGGTCGAGTCTATTTATTTCCAGTCTATAAATTACAAAATCGTTACTTTCTATTAATAATCTATCATTTTTGCTTGTAATGATATGAAGTTTCCAGCTGTCAAATATTTTTACCTGTATCTTTGATTGAATAAGACAAATATGCAGAATTCAGATGCGTAAAATAGTTGGCTCGAAATTGAAGAATATTTTTTAAGGCGTTAGGAGATGCTTTATTTTTTTCAGAATTATTTTCGCTCAATTTAAAGATATCAGTCTTTCTTTCCATGCAAAACCAGATTGAATCTTATTATTTCAAAGGCTCCAACATGATGAAGTCATAACTTCCAATTGTTTTTACGAAAATTTTCAAAAATCGCATTTTCCCAATCTGTGAAAGAGCAGCTTTAAACTGTTCGTGTCGAAAACTGCGAAAATAAAGACGAAATGAAATCTCTATTTCAAAAAGCAATTTTGTTTTTTCTCCCTTTCTCCCCGACTGATGACACTATCGAATTGAAAGATAAAAGTTTAGTTTAAGGTATTGGAACCGTAATAGACTCGCAACATTTCGGAGCTATTGATCTTTTACAATGTTGAACGAGGTTTCCTAATGAAAATCATTAGGAAACCTCGGTTAACACTGTTAAGGTTCATGTAAAGAGTTTGAGACCCAATATTTAGGGCACATCATTAGCCAAGAAAAAGCACTATGTCCAGGTATATTATATATCAAAATGAAGCTATTCGTGAGCACAAGCAGTTAGGCAACATAATACCGCCATAGCTATAGCGGTATAGCCAAAACATTGTGGAAAAGGGTCATTTTGTACAGAACAAGCAACTGCATGACGGTTGCATAAAATTGCCCCGTATTTGAACAAAGTACAGTCTGAAGTACCATCTAGGTAGTGCTACAACCGTTGATATAAAACTCAGTCTCAAAAGGCTCTTTTGAAACAACAAATTTCCATTTATGATGTCAACGTACTTGTCAAACCGGTTTGGTCTGTTTTCAAAATAGATGTAAGGTATGGTGCAACATCACACCATAATATTGTGAAATATTTTCGGCGATTTATTTCAAATTATAGGTTTTTTTTATTCAATGATCTACAATATTACTATATATTTATCATTCTGTGAAATAGAAATTGATATATTGCTAAACAACCTTACAGGTATATAAACAATAAATGTCTATTTATGTTGTGATAACACACCATACCCTAAAAAGATCTACACGTTTACAAAATTAGAATGACATATATGACATATGTGTTTATAAAATAAGTCAAAATAATTTGCTTGCATAACTACGTTTTGGGGCTGAGTTTTATATCAATGGTTGTAGCACTACCTGGATGGTACTTTAGGCTAGACTTTGTTGAAATATGAGCCAATTTTATCCAACAGTCATGCAGTTGCTTGTTCTGTACAAAATGACCCTTTTCCACAATGTTTTGGCTATACCGCTATAGTTATGACAGTCTATTGTTTTTCAACCGCTTGTGCTCATAAATAGCTTCATTTTGATATATAATATTCCTGGACATACTGCTTTTTCTTGGCAAATGAATGCCCTTAAAATTGGGTCTCAAACACTTTACATGAACCTTAAAGTTCATTATTTCCAAAACATTGCAGAACTATTACGAGTCCACTACCTTAAGCCAACCGAGGTACAGTTAAGAATACCATGAAATAGACATGAAAAACATTCTAAATCGCTCACTCATCCCTCCTTGCGTACCATTCCTGCTACTCAATTAATCCGTTCAAAACGCCCGAAATATATTTATATAAAGAACACTACGTGGATTTTGCAATGATTAAAGGGAGATAATTAAATACTGCTAGCATCGTTTATTGTAAACGAAATAGTGATCTTGTATTACCTCCTTCCAAGTTCATTCATAATTCGCTCATCCCACTCATTCGAATATCATTAGCTTATGATTTGTTTGCGAATGTTTGCGTTTACCAGTGTAACTACGTTTGAAGAATCCAGTCAGATGTAAATAGCTTTTCAAATATGCAGTACCGACTAATTGATTGGTTGCATGGATTTAACGACGTTTTCAATATTTTTAGCTCACCTGAGAACATCGTGCTCAAGGTGAGCTTTTGTGATCATTGGATGTCCGTCGTCAGACGTCAACAATTGAAGTGTTTACACTCTAGAGGCCACAAATATGGTCCAATCATCATGAAATTTGGTCAGAATATTATCCAGGTCACAAGGATTAAGCCTTCTGAAAATTGGAAGGATCCGTGCCATATCACGGGAAAAGGGGCCTTAAAGACGATTTTCTTGTTTACACTCTAGAGGCCACAAATATGGTCCAATTATCATGAAACTTGGTCAGAATGATCTCCAGGTCACAAGGATTAACCCTACTGAAAATGGGAAGGATCCGTGTCAAATCACGGGAATAGGGGCCCTAAAGACAATTTTCTTGTTTACACTCTAGAGGCCACAAATATGGTCAAATCAGCATGAAACTTGGTCAGAATGTTCTCCAGGTCACAATGATTTACCTATTGAAAATGGGAAGGATCCATGCCATATCACGGGAAAAGGGCCTTAAAGACAATTTTCTTGTTTACACTCCAGAGGCAACAAATATGGTCCAATAATCATGAAACTTGGTCAGAATCTTTCTCAGGTCACAAGGATAAATCCTATTGAAAATGGGAAGTATTCATGCTTGATCAGGGGAAAAGGGGCCTTAAAGACAATTTTCTTGTTTACACTCTAGAGGCAACAAATTTGGTCCAATCATCATGAAACTTGTTCAGAATATTCTCCAGGTCACAAGGATTAACCCTTTTGAAAATGTGAAGGATCCATGTCATATCACGGGAAAAGGGGCCTAAAAGACAACTTTCTTGTTTACACTCTAGAGGCCACAAATATGGTCCAATAATCATGAAAGTTGGGTTTTAAATTCTTTAAAATTATCTCCTTTATGACATCTGCCAATTTAATTGAATTGATGTCCCAGGGGTCAAGGACATTCAGGTGAGCGATATAGGGCCATCATGGTCCTCTTGTTTCAGTTATATCGCGGCGGCTGGAACACCTAACAATGGTTTCCTGGTATTTCTTTCACAAGTACAACCACCACATCATTTCCTAGCCTCCAGCTGCTATCTCGCATAGGTCTACGGTTATCAACCCATTGGTGAGAGACAAAAACCCGGAAAGAAAGGGTGCCTCCGTCGGGGATCGAACCAGGGACCTCTAGATTGACAGTCCAACTCGCTACCAATGACGGCGGCTGCAGCATCCACTAAGGTTCGATTCACTCTTTTGCAAGACTTGTGTCTAGCAGGTGACTGTGCATTTTAAGAGATGAGTGATTCTAAGATTCTAAATGATTTCTAAGATAGCGTAAAGACTCCTTTTAAATACGAAACACATTATGTGACCCGTCACGCGAAAAAGGGCCATCTGGGTAGCGCGTAAAGTGTCGACCCTAGTCAGGCTGCGCTGATTGCGCAGACTGACTAGGGTCAAGACTTTTCGCAATATGCTTATTTTCTTAATCTAGAATGAACAACCTACCTTCCGGTGAAAGAATTTTTGAAATGCCACCTCTGGTTTACCAATGCTGGACTCAGTTTCTTTTTCATATAGTCATTTAACAAAGTTCCCAGATGGTCCCTTTTTGCGAGATGGATTGCATATAATTTTCAGATCAGGCGTACGATTTGCCGGCGTAGGTATATATCAAATCAAATCAAATCGTTTATTTGTATATATATAGGCCACCGGCCCTTGTACAATACATGATATACAAATACAAATACAGTGTATCAATGTTTGGCGGTTAGACTGACAAGATTCATACAGGTTTGTTAGCATTACTAAATCGTAATGATAATTAACATAATTAATAAAGTTCGAATTAATTGTGATAAATTCTGCTAAATTGTTTATCTCTCTTGTTCATGTACATAGGTCTTTCGTTTTTTTAAAGCATAATATATAAACATAGCCACATTTCGAATTATACATTCTTTTTTGGAAGACATTAGATTGTAAAAGGAATAATTTTTTGGATATTGAATAAATTTCTTCTCAATATAACATTCCCGTAAATCAGCGTATAAAGGACAGTGAAGCAGAAAATGAATTTCATCTTCCACTTCACCATCACAATATACACAAAATCTAAACTCTCTCGGGATGCTATAGTGCCTTCCCGTCTCCACCATTAATGGGTGAGATGAATGTCTAAAATTTGCAAAGCATGATCTAAATTTTTTTACATCTAATATGTATAAGTATGGTTCGAGCCCAAAATCAGTTTTATAGAGTGAATAATGACTAAGTTTAATATTATCTTCACAAGATGACCTCCATTCTTGTTGATAAATATCTTTGAGACGTTCTGTATACAAATACAGAAATTCAGTTTCATTTTCTACGTTTTGTTCTTCCCAAACATAAGCAAAGCCATTTAGACAAAGGTTTTCTCTTATATAACTAACCCAATTAACATATCCAAGACTATCAAAATATAATAACATATTATATGACAATTTTACCAACCTTGATTCTGGCAGTTTAAGAACCCTTATCCAATATTTAATAACTTTTCTGGAACTGTAGATATGAATAGGATATCTGCCTGTATCACCAAGAACAGAGGCGTTACATGCTGTTAAGTCCACATTAAGTAGACGCTTACATGCATATATCTGCACCTGCTCAATACAATTCATCTGTTTAAGTCCCCAAATTTCGGATCCGTACAACATGACTGGACATATTTTTGAATCAAAGATCTTGAAAAACGACTTAACAGGCAGATAAGGAACATTACTTAGTGATTTTAATAAGTAATTCAATACTTTTTTAGCTTTTGTAGCTGCATTTTCTGACATTTTGAATAGAGAGAGGGTACTTGTAAAATTTATTCCTACATATGAAAAACTTGGAACAACTTCAATTTTGTTCCTGTTATAGAACCATTTCTCTTTTCTTGACAACTGACCCCCATGCTTGAAAACAACAACTTTTGTTTTTGATAAATTAACACTTAATTTATAAGTATTGCAGAATGAACTTAATACGTTCAGTTCTTTTTGTAGCCCATTAACCGTGTCAGATATTAAGCCAATATCGTCAGCAAACATTAACATAAATACCTCAGTTAAACTTGGGAATAATTGGATGCCCCTTGTATTATTGATTTTCATGTTGCTGTCAAGTTCGTTGATAAATAAAGAAAACAGAATGGGACTTAAAGGACAGCCCTGTCTGAGACCATTGGGACATGAGAATACGTCACTTATTTTATCGTTCGATTTAACACTAGCTTTAACACTTTCATAAATTGAGTGACTCGCCTGAAAAAGGTGCCCTCGGATATCATTTTTACGTAAGATATTGAATAATATGGGTCTTTTAATAGAATCGAATGCCTTCTCAAAGTCAATAAATGCCACATATACTGGCTTTTTCTTTTGAACTAAATATTTAGATACAATTGAATATAGAACGAATGCGTTATCAACTGTACAATACCCAGGTCTAAAACCGGTCTGCGCTTCACAGAGTTTGTCAAATGCTTCAACGTAAAACGTTATTCGTTTAGTAAGAACATAAATATAAATTTTACTCAACACGTCCATTAAAGCTATACCGCGATAATTCGACGGTTCCTGTAGACTACCTTTTTTGTGAATGGGTATAATCAGAATTTTTGACCAACTATTTGGAAAATCTCCTGTTAGGAACATTCTATTGAACAACATTTTGATAAATGGTATTAACACTGGAATTCCAAATTTAATGAGTTTAGGAGGAACATTACCCGAAAATGCTTTATTAACATTCAAGTTGTTGACTGCTTTCATTATTTCATCGTCGTCTATTAAAGAATTGAAAATAGAATCTTCCAATTCATCAAAATTACCAGACATACCATTATCTAGAGATTCAAATGATTCTGTATTTTTCTCATCAGAAAGCAATTTGGTGAAATAATCAAACCAATCGGAAGATGAAATTCCATTTTCTAATTTTCGATTACTGGTAATTTTTCTTAATTCTGACCAGAAGTCTTTACTATTGCGTAAGGAACTTTCTAATTTTTCAACTTTATCTCTGTAGAAGGACTCTTTTTTTTCTTTACACATTTTTTTAAAGATTGACTTAGTATTCAAATACTTATTCAAATCACATTGATCTCTTGTCCGTCTGAAGCGGTTTAAACTTCGTTTTACATTACGTTTAAGCGTTTTACAGTTACTATCGAACCAATCATTTTCAGTTCTGGAACCTTTGACTGTCACTATTTTTTTTATAATTACTAGAACCTTCTAATATGATATTTTCAAAGAATTCTACACAACGATCGATTGGAACATTAAAGTCGGAGATCTGTTCAGAAAATTCAGTTAATTTATTTTTAAAAATATCTGTATGTAAAAGCTGTAAAAATTCATCACTATTGCTACTGTCTAGATGATATTTGATAAAACTTCGCCTGTCGCCCAAATCGTGGCTATTTAATGTTATATTATTTTGACATACAAAACTTAATTTGATAGGAAGGTGTGTACTTTCAGTGTACGGCATTACCTCAAAGTCATGCAAGATGGGTATCAGTTCCCGTGAAATGATAAAGTAATCAACTACACTACAACCATTTTGATTGATGAATGTAAAATGTCCGTTATAAGCATCTGACCCAAAACGTCCGTTTGTGATCAAGAAATCATAAGCTGTACAAAGTCTAATCAGCTGTTTTCCATATTTATTAGTTTTGTCATCGAGGCTTTTCCTATCGATTTCGTTGTTGCTATGTAGAATTTCATTATATTCATCTAACTCAGGTATATTTCCACTATTCATATGAGTATGGTTATCTTTGCCTGTTCTGGCGTTCAGATCGCCATTCAAAATAACATGATATTCTGAAAGATTATGTTGTACAATAGTATTTTCGATAATGTTTGGTCCCGAAAAAAACATGTTATCATAAAAGGGGGATCCATCTGGTGGTAGATAGACACACATGTAGATACAATCTTTATCAATGTTCAAAATGCTTTTATCGATCTTAAGTATGACACCGCATTCAAAATCCTGACAAATACGGGTAATAGATTTGTTGATATGCTCTTCAACTAGAACTACAACCCCTCCCATAGGCCTCCCTCCAAGAATTGATTTTTTCGCCTTGCAAACATAAGACGTGTAATTTTTGAAAATATCATCGAAATCAAATTCATCAGCTAACCAGGTTTCCTGTAAACCTACAATACTGAAATTACCTAAATATTTAATAAGATCATTACATAATTTATTTTGCAAACCCTCAATATTCCAACTCGCGCATGTCAATATCTGATTAATACAAGAAAGGCTTCGGCCAGATTCCTATGCCACATTATTCTGCCCATAGTCTAACTGGTTTGTATTCTGGGATTGTGGGTCGACTACGAAACTCATATTCTCAGATTGTGCTTTAAGAATTGCCCTGTTACGCTCATCTAAAGTGCGTGGTCCGTTCTTGAACGCGCCAGGATGAACACGTGGTCGTCTACGTTCCGTATGAAAAAGACCGTTTTTAAAATATGCTTTGTAACCTTGATCATTTGCTCGTTTAATCATTTGACGTTGGGTGTAACTAAGATCATTCGAGATACGTATATTTTTCGATCTCAATTGATCTCTGAATTTAAATAATTCCATTTTATCTTTAAAGTTCTCAAATAAAATAATGACCATTCTTGGATTTTTTGTTGATCTCTTACCAACACGGTTCGCAGATAGTATGTTCATCCTGTCACCCTCAATTGAAGGAATTACAGATAAAATTTCATCTTCAATTACATTCATTAAACTTTTTTCATCCGACTCATTTTCATCCAGACCAAAGACTCTAAGAGAACATTTAACCTTGTCAAATTCGATGCTATTAAGTTGTTGCTCAATTAAATTAAGTCTAGGGTTATCTTTATCTCTGAGTAGTTCAAGTTCGTCACAAATCTGATCCTTATTCAGCTCAAATTGTTCCATTGACCGTTCAAGCTCCTCAACTCTTTGATTTAAGGAGTCACATTTTCTATTTATTGTGTTAAGTTCAGCTCTCAGTCCATTTAAGTCTGTTTTAAGCCCCGATATCTCAGTTCGGAATTCATGTTTCATTTCACTTAGTTCAGCAGTTAAAATACGTTTAGAATCTGATATGGCGTCCAGTATTGTTTGTGTTTCATCGGTAGGTCCAGGATTGGTTTCGACGTCACCACTTAACAGTAACAGCATTTTAATCGAGGTTCCATATTGAACACCGTAGTTTAAACTTGTTATGGACCACGGTGTGGTCCCATCGAAGTAATCCATTGACCCAGCTGTATAAAAGGCCTCGTTGATAATGTCTGAAGTTGAAGCCAACGCTCTGACGCTATAGATGAGGCTCAAAACGGTCACCTGGCTTACTAAAACGATAAATGTCAGATAGATGCCACAAACAATAGTTCTATAGTGCACGTCAGTGCCCGATGTATAAGGCTGATACTCCGACGTTCTAATTAGTTTATTTGGTTTAATGGCTGACCGTAGATACAATCCAACTCTAGCCCGCTATAAGCTGAGGTCGATGCCCATTGTTCAGTTCTGGTTTGTGACCCTAATGCTACACCATACACAATCTAACCATTCCTGTATATCACTCGGTTTATCGTACAGGTAAATACTTATAGCGATAAAAAGCGTGCAGTATTACCTTTCTGGTTCAATAAACACCGTTAATTGTTTACCTGTTAAACGATATGCTCGCCAATATACATGTAGATTTCAGGTTTAAATTGTCCAAATTAGTCCAAAAACTCCGAAAAATTGGCGAAATATGATCTTTTTTCACGACGAAAATTATATAGGATAATTTCCTTCACGAGAGAATCACTTAATCTAAAGTTCCATATAATTCCATCCAATTTTCAAAAATAAATTTCTCCCGTGATAAAACCACGTCTATAGTTCCGCAAGTTTATGTGAGTATCGAGAAACCGTTATTGCCTATCATTTTCAATGTAAAATTGATCTTTGACGCCTCACTATAAATTGTACAACTGTAACCCCAAACACGATACGATACAAATATAGGTATATATCAGGTTAAGTGAGTGCTTTGCAGTTTGTTTCCCCATTGTCACTCAACAAACCCGGTGTATTGAAATACCGGCATACACATGGGGCCAACCTATTTCTGACCCGTATCTTAGCCGGGTGTAGACTGGATCAACTATCGACTATTAAATTAGCCTTTTCTATGCTATTTCTGACCCGAATCTTAGCCGGGTGTGGACTGGATCAACTATCGACTATTAAATTAGCCTTTTCTATGCTATTTTATAGTCGATTTTGGGACCAGTCTAGAGCTGGTAGCCCGTTGCCTGATGGATACTCTGATATAGCGGGCATCAATTCCCGCCCGGGATCAGATATAAGTTGGCCCATGTAGGAAATACAACGCCTACAAATTATGTGAAGGACAAGCCTGGTTCCCAGGCTGTCAGTTTGTTCTAGAATTAATAAGGTAGACCACTCATGTGTAACTATTTTATTTCAAATAACCTCCCATTTTCTCAGATCGGCCAGTCAGAGACTATTCATGTAAGCTGGTAAGAATTTTTCTTTCTCTAGTTGAATTTTGCTTATTTTTTCACAATACTTCAGATCAGTGGGACGGGAGCCAGTCTAGCGAAGGACTCGCGATGCATTACATTTATGTTTCGATACGATAAAAACAATCGATTGGCCGATCATTTTATATGTTTTATCTGGGGCTTCCATTCCCGTATTTGAAGCGTCTTCAAACCATACATAAACGTGCTACAGATAATAACATCGTGAAATTTACAAGGTGAACGATTTTGGAATGATGTTGAATGAGTATGTGGAGCGAGTTTTGAGCGAAATTAAAGGAAGGAAAACCGATTTCGCTAATTTTGTTCAGGATGTACAAAATTAGCGATATGTATTACCTCCCTCTAATAAGATATGCATAAAAGTTCTATAAATAGCTTCTTTTTTCTTCAAGAACCAATCAGACGCTTAAAAATTTCAATTATGTCATGGTGTTAATGGTCTATAAAAACCCAGATTAATTACAAGAACACTGAATTCATCCTTCTTCCATGAAGAACGAGCCGTGACAAGCCAAATAACACAACATCAAATGCCTCGTTTTTCGCTAGCGTCATGTACTGTGCGCCGCCATCTAATACCCATGTCTTTTTGTTTGCGTGTGAAATTAATTTAAAACATTCAAATACTTCATGTTTTGGCAAGTTTGAGCATATAAAGTGTCCTGTTAATATGAGTATACTTTTTTCACATAGCGATAAATCAATGATGATTAATTGACCTAATCCGGATAAAATTTGAACATCCCTCGTATTAATTTGCTATACAAGCTCAGAGAAAACAAATAGAAATCAAGGTTCAATTAGTTTAATGAAAGCTAAACAAGTTTAATAGTGAGTAGGTTCCCATCGATGTGCACCCATATTTTTTAAGTTAAGCTTAATTGCTAAAGCTTTGGTATGGTTTTCGGAATTTTCTCAAAATTAGATTCTATACTTACAGTTAAAAACATCGTGAAATTGACTGCCATTCCGACCAAAACCCTTCTAAATCACTCACTCAGCGCTCCATTCATTCATTCATTACAAACACTCACTCAACGCGATCAAAGACACTCCGAAATCGTGAGAAAAAAATTTGAAATCGATCAAGTCGATCAACTTTTATTCTAAATCGATTTTTTTGCTGATGTGGATTTTAAAGTGTCTGATTAGTCCATAGAAGAAACACAAACAGAAAATAACGTATATTTTATTATAGGGAGGTGATAAATATTGCTAATTTTGTTCAGCTTGAAGAAAATTAGTGTTCTTTGTTTACCTCCATTGAACTTTATTTAAAACTCGCACCCCATAATCAATCGAATTCATTCAAAAATCATTCAAAAATAATTCGTCTAGTCGATTTCACGATGTTGTTAACTGTGCGATCTAGTTCGAAATAAGGGAAGAAAAAGGGAGGCGAGGCTCATTTAACCAACTAACCAATAGCACAAGAACAAGGACAAGTCTATACAGTTAGTTACATCGTGAAATTGACATTCATCTCAATCTAAATCGCTCACTAAGCACCCCATCCATTTATTGAATCATTCATTCATTCCAAACTCTCCCTTATACCATTTAAACACCGTCCAAATTAATAAAATGATAAGATCAACAACTACATTCAAAATAAATATAGCTAGAGAAAAGATAGGAAGCTATTTATAGAACATATATGCGTGTCTAATTAAAGGGAGGTAATGAATATTGCTACTTTTGTTCATCCGGAACAAAATTAGCGATATTGGAATATTTCCCTTTTAATTTCACTCAAGTCCCACTCATCGCACTCATTCAATTTCATTCCAAATTCACACCAAAATTATTCACCTTTTCAATTTCACGATGTTGTTAACTGTAAAAAAAACTAAGAGATGGACGGAAATCCGCCACTCTGTCTCAGACAAACGAAATATTTTATGACGGTATTGATCATTAGAACTGTAAGTATTTGAGAAAATTTTAGTCGCACGAGATTCGAGCCAACTCCATCGGGCACGATTTCAAGATTAAGATCTTCAATGCATACATTAATAACCACCTTATCTAGATAGTTAATTGAAATTTCAAAGTAATGAAGGGTCTTTAAAGGGGTATGTAATTCGAGAAAGTACGTTTCATGTAGAATGTATTCATCATCTTTAAGTTGTACTAGATTGCAAAAGAAAGGCTTGGTTATGGCAAAATATTTCTCATACGTTGTTTGTATATTGACAAGCACGTCCCAAATGGGTACATTTAGCTCGGTTTGATTATACTGATAAATGCGTTGCAATAGGCTAAACCACAATGGTGCAAATCGATAGTTTAAGTAAGGAGTTATTGAGTATAGGGCGATTTTTTGTTTACATTTTAGATGAATTTCCCCCAGGTTCATAAACCAAAAAGAAGACAAGGATTGTTGTATTGAGGTAAGAAACCGACGAGGATCGACTGATTGGATGTTACACATTTGAAATACAACAAACTCGAGTATTTTTTGGGTCTCTTCTTTGTATGTCCGCCAAACAATCGTTAGAATGGTCCAACAGTTGCTCCATGGCGAAGTCTTACGGAAAGCGGCCATGACTTCACTCTCGGACATATTTGAAATGAACGGGCTGCTTCCTTCGGGAATAAATGCTGAAATATTGAGATATATACCTATCCTTTCGAAATACCACGTTTCGGTTGGATAATCGCATTTTCCATTGCTATTCCGGACCTGCATGGAAGGACAAAGGACCTCTCTGCAGTCACTGTTAGTCTTGACCTAAATAAGACACAAATGGGATATTAAATTATATCATAATATGATCTACGTCGCGTGAGAGAAATATCCCCGTTGAATATTTTTGATATTAAACGGGTGTTATAACTCTTGTGGAATAACTTTGCAAATGAGCTCAGACCGAATACCAACCTATTTTGAAACCGCGAAAACGACATCATAATGTATGTATTGTGACGTCAGTTTTAAGCGGCGTTATAAGATAAGCGGAAATTTGAAATGTTGAATTCAAGCATTTTGACGATTTGTCGCAAAATTCGGGTCATATTATAGATAGAAAAAATACAGAATTTATTAAAAACGTCAACTGAAACAAATAAAAAATCGACACAGCCTCCTTTTTATCATTTTATAGATGACTCGTTTAATAAATTCCGTATTCCATGACCACTCATTTAATATCCTCTATCTAAATCTTAAAGTTACATTGAACCAGCATCATATTTTCTGGTACTCGGGATAATTTAACCAAAAAAATGGTCGAAGGAGTAAATTACAATAATCAAAGCACTGAAAGTACTGAGTAGTTGGAATGCGTTGAAGGTTCATTCCTATAGAATTGGTGTAGTTTCACTTCCCTCCCAAATGAAAATGAGAACACGTTTTGGAGAAGTTTTTGATTTGTAGGTCTATAAACGTTTTTTCGATGACATAAGGTTTGAAAATACATTCAATCGCAGGTATTGCTGCGTTTTATGGCAAAAACAGAAGGTTTTATTTATTTTTTTTTCTTTTTTTTTTCAAAAAGAGCTTTGGTACGACGCCAGTGATGTCACGTTTAATCGTTCCTTTAATCAGATTTCGTCAACATTTAAGAAAGAGTTTTACAACAACGTTTAAAAGTAGAGATATGTCTTGATAGATTGAGACCGTTTCAGTTGTGACGCTTATTCAGGCCGCCAATTCGCCGCTGAGAAACATAAAGTGCATCCTTTTGTGAAGTCGGTTTTTGATTTATTTTCGACTCTTTTGAAGTTATTTGTCAAAATAGATTACCTTGAACAAAAATAGCGATACTGGATTACCTCCCTTTGTTTCACTTACAACTCGATTCACATACACGTTCAATTTCATTCCAAAATCATTCTTCAATTTCACGATGTTTTAAAGGAGCTCTTTCAAAGTTTTTCATAGATAAAATACAGCACTTGTTCTTCGGACATTTCCAGCTTTCAAATACTTTTACCTTGATCTTTGATTAAATAAGACAAACATGCAGAATACTCATGCATAAATAGTTGGCTCTAAATTAAATCGCTATTTTTCAGGCGTTAGTAGTTCCTTTATTTTTCAGAATGAATTTCGCTAAATTCAGGAATAACGGTCTTTCTCTCCATGCATTACCAGACTGATTCTTATTATTTTTAAGGTTTCAACATGATGAGATCGATTGATTTAACGAAAATTTTCAAAAATCATATTTTCCCAATTTGTGAAAGAGCAGCTTTAACTGTATAATTTACAGTCTAATTTAGTCATCATGACGTACTTACATGTGCCTTACAAGCTGTTAGGGACGTTTGTAAATCCTCGCCCTTACCAAGTAGCCCAACAAAGTTGTAATCAAATATTGTGGTAAAGGAAACACCCGGTCCCGCTCTAAAATGGGTTCCACAGACCTCTTCATGGTATAAATTGTAACAAACTTTACACAATTCCGTCTCATATAGGTTAATGACTTTCCCCGGTAAACGAAAACGACGCAAGCATTCACCCTCTAACTCTTCAATCAATTGATTCTTTGGGTCAGGGTAATACGGCAAATTTTGATTTGCGTCCGTTAAGCAAGTTTGTGTTGTATCCGTTAAACAAGTTGTCTGTAAACGCTCGAACCCTGCTCCGGGATGTTCAAAGGTGATATATAAACTGTTTGATTTTTCTGGGTTATCAATCAAATACGGAACAATAGTTGTGATATCAAAAGATTGTGTATTTGCCATGATAAGTCTGCTATTCCATTTGAGACCGTCCGTAACCCCATGACATTTTGCGCATTCCTCATTTAGGTAATTTACCATTTTTTCTCTGGAAAATATAGGCTGGAATGTCTTCCATAGAATCAAGCGATCTGATTGGTTGCATACAGCTGTTCCATTACACCCCTCTTTTGGAGGACCAACAATGAACTGGTACATTAGAAATCGTTCGTTGTTCGTCATCCTTGTGTTTGGATAGAGACATTTCAATGAGCCAGATTCAATAAGAGTGTTTCTGTTATCGACTGGAATCTTCTTGACGTCATCCGTGTAGCAGCAGTTTGCTGTCAAGCCACAATGCGGTTGGCAAGAACAACCTAAAGATCAAATGGAGAACTTTCTTAAAAATACAGTTAACAACATCGTGAAATTGACAAGATGAATGATTTTGGAATGATTTGGGAATGAAATTGAATGAGTGTGTGGAGCGTGTTTTGAGTGAAATTAATGGGAGGTAATCCTATATCGCAGATTTTGTTCGGTATGAACAAAATTGGCGATATTGATTACCTCCCTTTAATAAAATATGCATACAAGTTCTTTACACAGTTTCCTATTTCTTCAAGAATCTATGAGAAGCTAACAATTTGAAATATGTTAGTGAAAACGGGATTTTTTTTCTATCAAAATTTATTTTGAATGACGTTGTTGATTATATATAATGGGCGACATTAAAAACGCAACAAAGTAAATTTGAAATTTGAGCACCGAAAAGAAAATTTAATTTTATAAAATTTAGCTTAAATCATACAAAGAAGATATTCTGTTGTATCGACTTAATCTTTATTTGATCTGGCGCTTTGGTTAGCTTCGGCATAGCAATCTACTGTTTTATTTTTCTTTGTCATTGCAATTTTCTTGGTTGATTGATTTAAAAAATCAGTAGTGTGGAAGGTGATTAACGATAGACATTACAAAAACCATTAAAAGAAATGAAAACAGCTCACTCACGTTGCAAAAACTGTACTCTGAATCGAGTATGTCAAAAGGGAAAGTGTTCCTTAGAATCGGAGCGTCGTTAACCTCGATTAGACTAAAAAAAATTGATTTATTCCACCAATATTTGAACATCTGTAAGGTAGGACCTTGCCAATAAGGAGCTTCAGAAGATTTTACGTGTTAAAATGACGTAAGTGTCATGCCGTAAACACGCTCAAAATGCCATATCAGTTCTAAACGACATGTCTGCTAAGGGGTAAGAGGCGTTAACAGGCTCTGTTTGCCAAAACCGCATTCACATGAACAACGTTTGTGGTTCTACGAAAGGAATGGAAAGGCATGTAAGTGACGTCATTTCTGGTCCAAATGGCGACGTTTTGGTGTCGTCTTTGTACAAACCGTGCTAAAACGCAGTATTGATGATTTGTTTGACCTCTTGATTCATTCAATTTAACTCTAAAATTTGTTTGGCTTTTCTTTCATTTGAAAAGAAAATATCGTTCTAACAGTAGGGCTATGGAGAAATTTCAACCTTCGTGGGTATGTTTAAAATTGTCACAATTATTGGGAATACACGAGAATGTTTCAAAATGAAATCAATGTTGGATTAAAGGTAACTTGTTAAGCTTACAAAATAAGTATATTTTAGTCCGAGTCTGCTCACTTATATCTGCATTTTATTGATGTTTATAAGTATTGCGTTTTTAAAGTCGCTCAGTATATTTTTTCAGTGGGTTTGATCGATTTTGAATGGTATGAGTGAGTGGTTTGAATGAATGAATGGAGCGCTGGTTGATCGATTTAGAATGATTTTGATTGGGGTAAATGTCAATTTCACGATGTAACTTACTGTAAAATATACTTCTCTTAAATGATTTTCGTTGGGTTATCGAGAAATATAATTATGTAGATTTTCGTTTGATAAACTCACCGCCTAATCAGTGATATTATCGAAAACATGTTCCCGTTTTTGATCATTTCACATTAGAGTTTTTACGGTAGCTACCGAGGTATAACATCAAACAGTTGCGTTGAAAAATTATTTTGTCGTGTTATAAATTAAAGAGTTTCAAAATATCTTGACAATAATTTATATATCAGAAAAGAGATAGCGGGTCTCAGAAAAAAAAACTTCATGGCCCGAGGTTAAAAACCTTTTTCGGGCTCAACTTAGAATTTTCTCAAATTTTAAATTTAAACAAATGTATGAAAACAAAGGAAATATTAATAAGTTGTTATTTATAACAACTTATTAATTTAATCTTTTATGTTAATAAATTAAAAATGAATAAGAGTTAAACAGAATTACGGCTTTAATCTTAAATTGAAATTTGAGAAAATTTTGAATTGAGAATGAGAAAATTTATTACCTCGGGCCGAGAACAACAATTGACCAGATACGGAAAAATTAAATACAGTTTGACACGATTGCTTGCTTTAAGACTCGCAAAAGGCTGCGATAAACCGGAAGGTCGTAAATCGTCTCCTATCGGTTGATATATTTAACGTCCCCTCTGATTTATTATAATCGTAGACCAATTTGGGATAGCAGCTGGAGGCAATGAAGGGATGTACTGTGGTAGTACTGGTGTTAAAAATACCAGGAATCCATTGTTAGGTACTCAAGCCGCCGCGATATGACTGAAAAAAATGTTAAATGCGGCGTTAAACCCCATTTAAGCAACGAACAAACTTATTATGTATATTGATGAATGGCATAGTTAATATCTTTTACATTAAAGTTGCACCAATTTTACACGATACGAAGATTAATCACCTTCTATATGCTGATGACCTAGTCATTCTCCGCAAATCGCAGTAAGAGTTACAAAGATATTTGACCAATCCATTTGATTATCATTAAAAAACGGGGGATTATGAATAAATGCTATCAAAAATAATGACATTTTCTAAGAGTGGTAGATCTCTAAATGATAAGTTTTTAAATATGAGGGGACACAATTAATCATGTCAAACATTACAAATACTTCGGCGTTGATATTACAAGCAACGCAAGGTTCCCACGCGCTGAAAATGTATAAAGATTAAAGTTTTTATTGTGTCGGCCTTTTCTCATTTACGCAAACCTTTTTTGATGAATATATAATCCGTACTTAGTATTTTGTATGATAAAAAAATCTAACGAGGTTTGGGGAATTGCAAATTGTCGGGGCTCTGCCGAGCTAGATATTTCTTCACACAGTACACTAGACTTTTATTAAAACTATTTTATAACCTCTATTTACCTCGTTTTCGTCGATGTTTCTAACACAAATGCAAGTTTCTAGAAATAACCGCATTATGTCATTGTTCTTAAAATATCCATGTGATATCATAAAAAAAATATTACATGGGACTTTGGAAGGGGTCAACAAGGAACATACTGGCAAATTTTCAATGAAATCGGATCAGTGGTTACATAAGAGATGTCCTTCATAGGTTTCATAGTGAAAAAAATGCCACATCCATAATATATGCAATGGCCAATTAGAGTTTCGCGAACAATTTTGGAAGAGGGTCATTCAAGGAATATGCTAGTAAAGTTTCATTGAAATCGACCAAGTGGTTTTGTAGAACATGTTGTTCAAAGATTTAAAAGTGAACATATGCCACGCCCTTATTTTTGGACCAATTCAAAATTAAGCGAAAGATTTTTGAAAAGGGTTCCTAAGGGGAAATAGTTTCATTAGAATCGGCTCAGTGGTTTATGCGGATAGTTCGTTCACAGAATTCACAGGAAAGAAAACAACGCCTTGCCACGCCCGTATTCGTTGGCCAAAAAGAATTTCGCGAAAAAAGGTTTGGAGGGTCACCATTGGAACATACTGGAAACGTTTTACTGAGATCGGCCCACTGATTTAGTAGGGGATTACGTTCAAAGACCTCATAGTGTAAACATGCCACGCCCTGCCACATCCTTATAATGAGTCAATCAGAACTTAACGCATAATTGGTGGACGTTTACGTTTACCAGTGTCAATACCACGTTTAAACAATCCTGTCAAATGTTAATAGGTTTTCAAAACAGTAGAGCTCACTAAGATTCAATTTACTCTTTTTCAAGAACTGTATCCGTCTGACAACTATGCATTTTAAAAATGGAGAGAAACAAGGATTCTACATAACTTGTTGAAAGCTAAAAGACATCTTTTAAGTGTGAAACCATATGTAATTCTGAGATCAGGTGAACGTTTCTTGCGTAGAACTACTTTTCAGGCAGAGTGAGTAATTTGCCCCTTGTTTGCCAATGGTCCATGGGAGGTCACTCATGAAAAATTTGTGAATGGAATTACTGGAATGGTAACCTCCCCTGACACTACCTATGTATATAAAACAATGGCCAATTAATGGAAATGCAGAAATATACATGATACAGCTCGAGCAGGCAAAGTAAAGCTTTCGGGTCATGCGAAGGGGTTTTACTTTACTTTCAACACGCGACAGCCAATCTCGAGAGACCAGTGTCTGCAATTTTTTACATGTTTATATAAACACCTTTACCCTTTCTTTCTCAGTTTGAGAATGAAAATCGCGGAACAATTAATTAATTATCCTTTTATAGATTTTTTCAAGCAGATAACACCATAATTTGAATTATGAGATTACAAAGAATCGATTAGCATTACAAAAAAAGAATAATAACCTAGATCATCTAATAGTCATTTCTTTCCTTTTTATACCCAATGGATCAGCCAATCAGTCTTTAAACTACACCGGCACAATGCCGAAAGTTATCAAAACCTTATTATTACAGGACTTTGGTTGACAATCGACGATATATGATGAGGAATGTACGTATATCTGAAGCTAGATGCGAACTTGAGTCAGTTCATTTTCCGTTTATCGTAATTTTACATGTAAAATTTCTCTTTTCTCAACAAATTGAAAATCACTCTAATATGCTAACAGAAACGTCCACCATCAGTACTTTCAGTGCTTTGATTTTTCAAGAGGGTCATCAAAGGGAACACTCTGACAAAGTTATATTGAAATCAACCAAGTGGTTAAGGAGAAGATCGAAGTTTAAAGATTTCATAGTGAAAATGTACCACGCCCTTTCACACCTTTATTTATAAGCCAATAAAAAAATCACGAACAATTATTGGGAAGGGCCACCAAGGGTTTATTCTGGAAAAGTTTCGTTGAAATCAGCCCAATGATTAAGGAGTGGGTGGTAATCAAAGATTTCATAGCGAGAAATACCACACCATATCACGTCAATATTTATGGGGCAATCAGAATTTCGCAAACAATTTTGGAAGAGGGTTACCGAATGAATATTTCGACAAAATTTCATCGATATCGGCCAAGTGGTGTAGATGGAGATGTTGTTCAAAGATTTCATTGTAATAAGATGTCACGTTCTGTCTCATCCATTCTAATCGGCCAATAAGAATTTTTGCGAATAATTTCTGAAGGGCTCACCCAAAGAACATTCTGTGAAAATCTCTATGAAATTGGTCTAGCGATTCAGGAGAAGACGTTTTAAGAAAGTTGATGACACACAACAGACGAAGGACGACGGACTCATTTTGATTATTAAAGGCCCCCTTGTACACGTTTTGCTCAGGTGAGCTGGATAAAAAGACTATACAGTTAACAACATCGTTATGTTGACAAGATGAATGATTTAGAATGATTTTGGAAAGGATTTGAATGCGCGTGTGGAGCGAGTTTTGAGTGAAATTCCAGGGAGGTAAACCAATATCGCAAATTTGTTCAAGATGAACAAAATTAGCTATATTTATTACCTCCCTTTAATAAGATATATGTAATTTACTGTTTGTGTTTCTTCATAGACCAGTCAGACACTTTGTAATCCACACCAGCGAAAAATCATAGAATAATATGATCGATTTAAATTAAATTTTAATCGCTTGAACGATTTAGAAATGTTTTCTCGCGATTTCGGAGCGTTTTTGATCGATTTCAGTGAGTGTTTCGAATTAGTAAATGGAGCGCTCAGAGCGTTTTAGAATGGTTTTGATTGAGATTAATATAAATTTAACGATGTAATTAACTGTACCTATACAGCAAGATTTCTTCTCACGTCGACATTGAAATAGATTCTGGATCGAACAGTAGTCAGCATATAAATTTTGCAGACGAACAACGGTTGTATTTTCTTCTGCTTTACCATTTGTCAATATCAGTACAACCACGACGAAACAACCAATTTGTCTCTTCATCCCGGAAGCCAGATTCTGTAGAATATAGGATTCTTATGTAGTTAACCCAGGCGATTAATTCAAAATCTGAATGATGCTTTGTTAAAGGTAAAAAACAAGAGGTCAGCATAGTCCTAAACTGCTCACCCGAACTTTTTTTTATTCACGTCTGGCTTATTGTCAGAGAGGAGATGTTTTTCCAAGGATTTAAAACGAAAATAGACCCTTACCAACCATTCATTACTCAAGAGTATTTATTGGGCAATCAAAATTTCGCGTATCATTTATGATCAGGGTCACCCAGGGAACATTCTGGTAAAGTTTCATTGTAATCGGCCCAGTGGTTATGGTAATTTTTTAAGTTTCAAAGTAGATAAAAAAATGCCACGCCCTACCACGACAATATTAATGAGCCAATCCAAAATTCGGGAACAATTTTGAAAAAGGTCACACAGGGAACATCCTGGTAAAGGTTCATTGAAATCGGCAAATTGGTTCAGGAGAAGAAGACGTTTTTAAGATTTTTGACGACGGGCGACGGCCGACAGATGACGCACGACGGCCTCAGGGCGATCCTAAAAGCAGCCCTTGAGGACTTTGCGCTCAGGTGAGCTAATAAAAAGAATTGTTCACAAAAGATGTAGTGAATGCGAGTTTGTTTTGTTTTGTTTTATTTATTATTACTTTTTTTTTTATTTCTTAAATACAAATACGTACCAAACATTATATGATATTTATAAATAAATAACTCGCACACACAAAAACGAAAAAAAATATGCATTTTTATGGTGATGAAAATAATAGAATATCTTCATCTTTATAAGTAAATAGTTTTTCCTTCCTCATAAAAGTGGATTATCTCAAAACATCATTTCAATCATATAAACAGCAGTTCTGCACCTTCATAAAATCTCGATTATCCAAATCAGTAAGACAAATGAAACTGGTTTGTCAAATCGGATTCAGGTTCTTCCCTTATATAATTGGCACATGTCTTTTACGTAACAAAATATGACCCGCCAGGCGTAAAGGCACCATCTTGATACAGTTAACAACATTTTGAAATTAACAAGATGATTGATTTTGGAATGATTTCGGAATTAAATTTAAAGAGTGTGTGCAGCGAGTTTAAACTGAAATTAAAAGGAGGTAATCCAATATCGCTAATTTTGTCAAGATGAACAAAATTAGCGATATTTATTACCTCCCTTTAATGAAATATGTGGATTATTCTTGGGGTTTTTGTGTCGTCATGGATCAATCAGACACTGTTAAATCTACACCGGAAGCGTAAATTGATTGATTTGGTTAAAATGTTGATCTTCTGGAAAGATTCCGAAATGTTTCCAAATAATTTTGGAACGTTTTTGATTGAGTTGAATGTGTGTTTGGAATGAACGAATGGAGCGCTGAGTGAATTATTTAAAATGATTTTGATCGGAGTGACTATCAAATTTATGATGTTTTTAGCTGTTATGATAAAGTTAGCTCGAGACCAGTTATTCTCCTGGATTTGCTCAATCTGTGAAGCACAGAATTTCTCTAAACATTCAAACCTTTCAATGTCTTCTTTTTCATCGCAGAAAAGCTACAGCGCATTGAGTGAGCAGTCTGACTCTTATCATCGAAGTACCACCACAGGAAATCCATCCCAGAGACAGAAATTTAAACAAAATAATAATCCTTTTCAGCTTAAAGTAATTTCAGTTAACTGTCAGTCCATTGTCAACAAAAAAGCAGAATTTCTTTGCATGATAGATCAACATTACCCTGATATAGTTGTAGGTACAGAATCCTGGTTAAATAATCAACATACAGATTGTGATTTTTTTCCGAAATCCTTAGGATATACACCTTTTAGATTAGACAGGTCAACCAAAGGCGGAGGAGTATTCATCCTGGTTAAAGATACTTTCCTTGCAACAGAGCAGAAACAACTAAAGACTGATTGTAAAATAATTTGGATTAAATTACAGGTCAAAACATGTAAACCTCTTTATATCGCAGCATATTACAGACCGAAAGAGTCCGATGTCCATAGCTTTAATGAATTTAAAAAATCTCTTGATCTGACAAGAAACCTCAAAGGATCCTTTTGGGTACTAGGTGATTTCAACTTCCCAAAGTTCTCATGGAGTAGTGACCATAGACCAGTCATAAAGTCAGGATGCAGTCATACCAACCTGTATGAAGAATTCAGTGATTTGCTTTCAGATTTCAACCTCACACAGATGGTAACAGAAAGCACCAGAGGAGAAAATATACTTGACCTCTTCTTAACCTCAAATCACACCTTAATTAAAAATGTAAAATGTCTCCCAGGTATATCAGACCATAGTATTGTCTTTATTCTTGCAGATACAAAGCCACAGGTAACCAAACAACAGCCGAGACAGTTTCATCTCTACAAAAAAGCTGACTGGAGTAGTTTCAAAATCTATATGGACCAAATTAAGCATGGAATATTAAAAGATCATCAATCTAAATCTGTTAAAAATTTGGCTAAGTTTTTCAGATGCAATCTCCACAGGTATCAAGAAATTTGTTCCAACTAAAAGACTAGGGAATAAGAGATCACTTCCTTGGATTACACAGCCTATAAAACTTCTAATTAGAAAAAGGGATCAAGTTTATTTTAGATTAAAGAAAGATGGAAACAACAAGATGAAAACTGCATTCCTGGCTCTGAAAAGAAACATCAAGAAACAAATAAAAGTCTCTTACAATAACTATATTGAATATATTTTAGGCCTTGATGGAAACACTGAAAACAAGGAAAAAGCCACAAGATTTAATAATAAGAAACTTTTCAGTCTGATAAAAAATGCCAAGCAAGACGCAGCAGGAGTAGCTCCCCTTCTCGATAAGATTTCAGGTACCATCAAATCAGACAACACAGAAAAAGCAGATATATTAAATCGACAGTTTAAATCAGTCTTTACTCCAATGACACCAATTTCTCTGGCTCAGTCCTGCCTTTCATCCATAAGACAGAATATGTTTTCCTCCTCTTTCTTTAAATATCCAGTCATGCCAGACATTACCATCTGCACTGGTGGAGTACAAAAGCTAATATCCAACCTGAAACCAGACAAAGCAGCAGGACCTGACAACATCAAACCTTTAGTACTTAAAAACTTATGTTATCAAATTTCTCCTATTTTGCAAATTCTCTTTCAGAAATCCCTAGATACTGGCACCCTCCCCCAGGTATGGACGAAGGCAAACGTGACACCACTCTTTAAGAAAGGAAACAAAGAAGATCCTGCAAATTACAGGCCTATATCCTTAACATGTATATTGTGTAAAGTTCTTGAACATATTGTAGCATCAAATCTAACTAAACATTTTGACAAAAATAATATTCTTTATGATTTACAACATGGCTTCAGAGAACGGCGCTCATGTGAAACACAACTACTGCAACTGACCGACCATCTTGCCAGGAACCTTACCGAAGGAAAACAAACTGATCTAGTTTTGTTAGACTTCAGCAATGCTTTTGATAAAGTTAGCCACCTTAAACTTTTGTATAAATTGCAGGAACAAGGAGTTAACAATGCTACCCTTTTGTGGATTAAATCTTTTCTTATAGGCAGAACACAGAAAGTAGTCTTAGAAGGTGGATGCTCATCCGAAGTACCAGTCACGTCAGGAGTACCTCAGTGATCAGTGCTTGGCTCTCTTCTGTTTCTCTTATATATTAATGACCTTCCTAACACTATCACCTCCCAAGTTCGTTTGTTTGCAGATGACACTGCCGTTTACTTAGCTCTAGATAACAAGCAAGACTGTATCACCCTGCAAGAAGATCTAGACAAGCTAATGCAGTGGGAGAAAAAATGGGAAATGGAATTTAACCCTAGCAAATGCATTGTCCTAAATATTACTAAAAAGAAGAAAAAGATTTCTTTAGATCACAGGCTACACGGACAAGTGCTAGAGACTGTGGACAATGCCAAATACCTAGGTGTTACTATATCTGAAGATCTTTCCTGGAACAAGCATATTGACAATATAACATCTAATGCAAATAAAACTTTAGGTTTTCTCCACAGAAACATCCAGACCAAAAATAAGAAGATCAGAGAAACAGCATACAAAACACTGGTTAGACCCCAGGTAGAATATGCATCAACTGTTTGGAGCCCTTACACAACATCCTATATCAACAAAGTAGAAAAAGTACAACGTAGAGCAGCAAGATGGGTTCAAAATAATTTTTCTCATTATGACAGTGTCACCTGCATGCAGAAGGATCTTGGCTGGCAAACTCTTCAATATAGACGAGACATCACCAGAGTCACCATGTTTTATAAAATTGTGAATTGTTTTGTTGCAGTACCCATACCAACTTATCTTGAAAGACCAGTTAGGATCACCCGACATATGCACACAAAATCTTTTAGACAGATCCACACAAATGCTTCCTACTTTAAATATTCTTTTTTTCCTTATACAGTGATACTTTGGAACAGCCTACCAGAAACAATCATACAGCAACCCGATATTGCCGCATTCAAGAAGAGTCTTGATTCTTTTCAGATAGTGAGCCGTCCCTGAATAACCAAAATTGTTTTACCAGATCTTTTAATCTAACACTCACAATACTTTTAAAATTTGGCACCCTAACCAATGACTAACATTTTTTATTCCAGCACAGACGCGCACCTGCCAGTAATACCCGAAAGGGGAGTCAGGCAGTATATATAGATAGATAGATAAAGTTTCGACACTCATGAAGACTGTGCGACCAACCAGGATCAAATATTTTCGCTCTTTGCCGTTTTTCTGAAAGTTTTTATCATTCTATTTTGTGCGGATAGGGTTATAATGAAGTTTAAGATTAAGAAGGAATTGAATGATTAGTCATTAAGTACGGAATTTATTGAAAAAAGTCATCTTTAAACTGATAAATACGAGGCTTTATCGAGTTTATTTAGTTACTTTATATCAAGACATTAATAAATTCGGTATTTATTTTAGCAAAACTTTAATATTCTATTTATATAATGACCTAAACTTTTGCGATGCATCGAAGAAATACTAAAAAATGATCGATTCAAGTATTATTTGAAATAACGTCACCATATCCATTATGACGTCAATTCCACGGCAAAATATAACGCTGCTATATGTTCTTAGCTCATTTGCATAGTTCTTCTACTAATGTGATAACACCTATGTAATATCAACACTTTTCAACAGGGTTTTAACACTCCCGCGACCTTGGTCATATCATATTTTCCATTTCCCAAGATAAAAAGCAAAATACATGCTGAGGAGCTTAAAGCCTCCATCTTCGTTTAGAGTAAGAAAAATCGATATTTTGTGAACATTCTTTGAATGTCTTTTTTTATTTAATCTTATGACAGATGAGTTACATATAAAGACCAATCAATCGACAAACGGTGTTTTTTTCGGGAAACACATAATCTGCCATAAACAGTATTTTATTTAAATGAGCTTTTTGGTCACGTGAAATACGCCCTCGAGAAGGACCGGTAATGCGCTCTATTCAAATTGTAGTCCAAAATGTTGCGGGTAATACATGGGTCTTTATTTAGATCATCGCTTCAGAATCATTTGCATTACCGAATAGTGGAATGGCATTTTCAAGCTTGTCTTTGAGAATAAAAGTCTAGTATTTGTATAGATAGTCGTGTAGGATCACTGTCTTGCGTTTCGGAAATGTTCGCGAACACAGACGGGGTCTTTAAAAACTGTTTTGATTGCCT
The DNA here is from genome assembly GCA_948146395.1 of Fragum whitleyi. Lineage (NCBI taxonomy): Eukaryota > Metazoa > Mollusca > Bivalvia > Cardiida > Cardiidae > Fragum > Fragum whitleyi. The sequence continues at coordinate 39,782,980 of OX411557.1, forward strand.
ATGAATATTAGGCACTATCAATATTATTTCACTTATCCCTTGATATTTCAATGTGAAAGTGTATATGTGCAAAAGATGATTTGTCTTAAAATACAGTTAATTACATCATGAAATTGACATTCACCCCAATCTAAACCATTCTAAATCGATCACTCAGCGGTCCAATCATTCATTCCAAACACTCACTCAAACCGTTCAAAAACGATCAAACCTATTGAAAAATATAGAATCAACAACATAATTCAAAATGAAATTTGACAGAGAAAAATCGCGATTTCACTGACATAATTGAAATAGTAAGCGCCTCATAGGTTCTTGAAGAAATTTAAAGCTGTGCACAGAACTTGTATGCACTTTTTTATTAAAGGGAGGTAATCAATATCGCAAATTTTGTTCATCCCGAACAAAATTTGCAATATAGGATTACCTCCCATTAAATTCACTCAAAAGTCGCTCCTCACACTCATTCAATTTCATTCCTAAATCATTTCAAATTCATTCACCTTGTCAATTTCACGATGTTATTAACTGTACTAATGTTATTTGGTCAGTGTTGTTTGAGATTTTTTCAATACGAGTCATGGAAATTCTTTACAACCGAGATCAGCCCTGTCGCGGTTCAGGACGATAATGCGTTGTAAACTGTTTGCCACTTATACCTGGCTTTGCACGCATGTATATGTGTAAAGCAGAGTATAATAAAAAATGCAAACAGTTTGAACTGCTCAGAAATCCTGAACGCAAGGCTGACAACATTAATACAGTTATTTTCATCGTGAAATTGACTTTCGTCTCATTCAAGACCACTCAAAATCGCTCATTTATCGCTCTATTCATTGATTCCAAACACTCATTCAAACCTTTCAAAAACGATCAAAGCCTTTGAAAAATATAGATTCAATAACGTCAAAATGGCGATTTCACTAACATAATTCAAATTGTTAGCGTCTCATAGGTTCTTGAAGAAATATGAAGCTATCTATAGAACTTGTATGCATGTATTTTTAACGGATGGTAATCGATATCACTAATTTTGTCCATCCTGAACAAAATTTATTTGCGATATTGGATTACCTTCCATTAAATTCACTCAAAACTGGCTCCACACACCCATTCAATTTCATTGAAAAATCATTCCAAAATAATTCCAAAATCATTCATAATGTCAATTTTACGATGTTGTTAACTGTAATCAAAGACACTAACCTACCATGGTTATCATATAAGATATTTTTAAGGGTTTGAAATTAAACTAAACCATCAGCTCACGTGCAAGGCTAGATATTATTTTTTAACTTTCGGATATGATTTTGGATCCTAACTTACATAGACGTAACTAGGATTTTGACATTTTCACGCACTCAGAGGGCGACCACCAACTTAAATAAAGGAAAAATGTGATATGTGGACTGTGACCAAAGATGAATGCCCTTCGTCCGCAACCCTTTTAATGATGTGAGTGTTGGTGAATAATCAAAACATCGAAACTATAGCTTAAATAAGCTGTAGTTTCGATGTTATAATCATTCATCAACGATATTTTGTGAAGGAGAATTTATTTATATAACGCACTTGCTTAAAGTGCGTAATGGTTGCGACGCCCTTTTTGTACCTTTTTGCATCTTGCATTTTTGCAAGGTCTATTATAACTTTTGTAATATTCGTTATACTAGGCGATACGTTCGGTTAACAACATTTTGACAATGTTTCCGAGCAAAAACATTCAGAATCACTGACTCAGCAATTTATTCCTTCACTCCAGACGCTTATTCAATCCATTCAAAAACGCTCCAAAACCACGAAAATGGATAAGATCAACGCATTCATACTAAAAATCGGTATATAAAATCCACTATTTGACAGATATAATTGAATTTTCATAAGCGTACTATGCGTTTAAAGACATAGAAATATATTAATTGATCTGCATGCATACTTTATTAATGGGAGATAATAAATATCGCTGATTTTGTTCAGGTTGGATTACATCCCTTTAATTTCACTCAAAACTTGCTCCACGCCCTCATTCGATTTCATTACAAAATCATTCATCTTGTAAATTTCACTTTGTTGTTAGCTCGTTAGCCTGCATCAATTACAACAAGTACTCAGTATTCACGTGCAGAGCGGGGAACAATTTCTATACGTTCATAAACATTTTGAAGCTTAAAGGCTGTACTGAACTCTTGCTTGTCTATACCGTTTAATTATTTTTTTCCTTGTTTAAAAAGCAGGGTATTTTATGTCAGAATTAAATATGTATCATATTTTAATTACTTTTATGAGAGAAGCTCGTAATAAAAGTGATTTACAGAAAAACAAATCTCGTAATTGGAGAAAATAGCTTCATTTTGAAACAGAAAGTTGAAACTTTAAATCAAGGTTTGAATGAAAAAAAAATGTATTGGCATTAGATTGTTTAAATTAACTTTGCTGTTTTCGGGGGAAGAGGGACATTGCTTAACCGTCTTCGTCATCGTATTAGCTAAGGCTGGGCTAGATTCACACAAACCATCATTTTCAAGAAGAGCAATTGTACACATCACCCCCTTCAAAGAAAGTTTATAAAACTGTTGGCGCAGCCTGTTTGTGACATCTCCCAAAATTGTTTAAATTGCTCTCTATGCTCATTGTGTAGAAGGATTCATATATCGTAATGGAGTTAGAATACAGTAGCTAATCAACATTTCAGTATTGTTTTACACAGTTGGTAACTGAACCGCTACAAGAGAGGTGAAATACTGAAAGGTCAAAATTGAATGATAGTCATCTTATATATATATATATATATATATAGTTTTTTTTTTGTCTATTGTATTTTCTGCAAGGCCCTTATTTTTTGAAGAAAATTATACCTCTTATTTCATATACATTACCTACATGTCTACTACCTATTGACTGTTGAATGTCAAGGGCGTAGCTCCCAAAGTGCGTAATAGAAATAAATCCTCTTTCGAAAAAAGTAGTTGATTAAGCTGTAGATACGATGTTTTAATTAATCACAAACGCTCAAATCATAAAAAGGGGAGCGGACGGAGGACATTTATCCTTTTTTAATGTCCAAATATAGCCTTATCCACTGCCTTTTATGATGATCGCCTTCTGACTGCGTATAAATTTCGAAATCCTAGTTACGCCTATGAATTTGACTGTTATGAAATTATGCTTTGTCAATGCCGTCCGCATGAAGAGAGTGTTGTTGTTATTCTTCTGTTGTTATTGTTATAGACTGGAAAATCTGTCTCATAGAAGATAGAATGTGCATTAAATCTTTTTTTATCTGAATCCATATTAAAGTCCACTGATCCTATTCAGCCAATTATTACTTTTTCTTCGCATTTCTTAATATTGATTGGGATGCTTTTTTGTTGTTGTTTTTATTATCTTCAATATACTCCTGAATTAAAGCTAAGGGCCAGAGAAATAATCACTTATCATTTTTTTGAAAAAACAACAACATTGAAATAACTTCAACTTTTGCAGGAACAGAGTTCAATAGTTTGACTTTTGAGAACTGCAATCGAACTGCCAACAAAGCAGTTTTAGATTTAGACGTATGGCCGAAAGTACCCAACCCCCTTTCCGTAAAGTTGCGAAAAAAAACCCTGATCTGGCTCAACGGTTCATTTTTACCTTTATTTGTTACCTTGGAAACGTGGAGCAAAGAGCTGACTGTAGCGAAGGGACCTTCGATCTCAACATCTAGACCACCCGACCGGGACCGCTTATCAGGTTAACCGCTACTTTTAAATTTTTCATATTGCCGCTGAATGACAGAGTGGCTTATCGTAAGTCACCTGGACAGTTTTCTGTATGGACAAACATGTTGAAGTCATCTGAGAGCCTAGTCTACACCCAACTATCGAAGTTTGATCATTTGAAGCATGTCGGACAGAAGCCCCAAACGGCTCCACAAAGACCCCTTGGCTTACCGTCTCGTTGAAACGTTTTAAGTTTAATCATCGAATCCGCCTGCAAATTGCAAACTGCAGAAATGCCAACTTTACTGATTCTACAGGTAAATCAGAAAAACTTTCAACGGATACTTTCTGGTTGCGCCATCTATTAAAGGTCAAGTATATAAACTAGTACAATAAAAAACGTTTTAATTCGCTCACTCAGAGCCCCATTCATTCACTCAACACACTCACTCAAAGCTTCTTTTTTTATGGCTATCAAAAGGCAATACATATTATTATAACGTGACCATGCGTGGTGTCCCGGAATCCCAGCGCCCGTTATCCACTACTATCTCAAGCGCTTAACTCGGTCACCCTGCGTCGAATTGACTTGAAATTTAGGAGTTATTTTCATCTCATGATTACGGAGTACATTGCTAAAGAAACGTAACTTTACCTTGCTTAATCGCAATCTTTAGTTATTTCCCTTTGTTTATTTTCCTGCCAGGACAACCAGTAGTTTTATCGGTGTAATTTTGATAATTTATAGTTTGTTTGACCTCAGTTTGGACCAGCTTTTAACCAAAATTATAGAATCGAATTAACGAAACATATGCTTTTCTTGTCATATTATATTTACGATCTAATACCTAGAAGAATTTTTTTTCATAATTTCTGAATGAAAAATAATGATTTTGTCCGTCCATCTGCATGTTAACTCTCGGCCTCACATACCTACTTGTTTCAGTATTAAATGGAACAGCGAATTGTCTATCCGAAGATAGTTCTAATTTACAAATGGGCGAGTCAAAGCAGTATGATTGTTAGTGATTTTTAGTATAAGATCGAGTATTTTAATACTATTACTTCTGTCGAAGAGATTTACTTTCTTAGGCTATCAAATCTGCGAGTATTCTCTCTTTTTCTTTTTTTGAAAAACCGTTTGATCAGATAATTGATAATTGTTAATCTTTTCTGAGTTGAACCCCATATTTACATATTTAGACCAATCCAAAAGGTTTATTTTACGAAGGCTTTGGGATTGTCACGTTGTCGAATAGATAAGCAGGCAAGTAATAAGGATACAAACCATCTGATATCTAAGATGACATGACCGTCGAAATGCTTATCAGCTTGTTCAAATTAAGAATAATGGACATTTCTTCTGTCAAGTATATAGACTAGTACAAATAAAAAACGTTTTAATTCGCTCACTCAGCGCCCCGTTCATTCACTCAAAACACTCACTCAAAGCATTCAAAAACGCCCAAACGTCAATATGAAATATAAGATCAACGACTGCATTCCAAAAAAAAAAAAAACGCGACATCATTTAAATTTTAAGTGAAGGATTGGGCCATGAAGAAGTTAATATACATTTTATGCATATTTTATTCAAGGGAAGTAATGAATATCGCTTATTTTGTTAACCATGAACAAAATAAGCGACATCGGATAACCTCCAGTAATTAATCTATTAATTTCACTCGTAACTCACTCATCACAATTTTGTTCAATTTCATTCCAAGATCATTTATTTTTTCTATTCACCAAATCATTTATCCTATGCCCGACCTCTTGTTTTTTACTTTCTATCACATTCTTTTAGGCGAACAGACCCAGGCGAACAGGAACTAGGGCGAACGTAATGTGGGGCGGGGCGGACAGACACGGCTTCAAAATAAACAAAAATGGAAAATACATTCTCTGCGATGTAATTTAAGAAAGATCCTGGAACAATAGATCTCTTTCTTTTCTTCCGTTTTTTGTTGTCGAGCCTAATTTCACGGAACACATGGAAAAGTGAACAGATCATCGTTAGCAAAGCGTATGATTTAAAGGTTTTAGTTAGTCGAATAAAAAATTCACCTTGTTAATTAATTTTCGTATATTACTTTAATAAAAGCAGTTTTGATTTCGTATTTTAATAGTAAACGAAGGTAATAAATCTATTTGCTCAATCTCAAGAGTTTAGCATGTATTCTTAAGAACAGGAAAATCCGGTTGCCCGTTCTTCAGAATGAGCACAGTCCCAAGAACGGATACAACATTTACACTTTGATCTTTCACCGTCTATAAATTCATTACCAGAGGTGTGTTCGTTAGAGAAATTAAAGAATCAAGCTAAATAAGATACTTTTAACCAATAAAGAAATATTTTCGATTTTTGAACGAAAGATTCTTTTTCTCATTCAGAATTTGTAACATTTTTAACCAATATTCATGAAAAATATGATAAGAATCAACACAAACAAAACAGTGTCTTATAATTCAAATTTTACGCAACACGCTACATTTAGTTTAAGAGTCTAATTCCGCTCAATAAACTAGCTATTATTACGACATTTAGTCACCTATCGCTGACACCATTCTGTCTGTCACTCACACAAGACCAGTAACCGCGAAAGGGAGCTTAAAGGCCTACGTTTTGAGATACAGAATTTCGATGATATGATAAACCTTCGAAACTGCATCGGTATTTGCGACATTTCATTTGTTCCTAATTAATAGTTGTTTGGGGCTTTTTGTGGATGTGCACATTGCCGTCACTCATTTATTATTAACACTCTTTAGCACATTAAGTTAGATGCCCCTGATTATATACTTAGTTCCAAAAGAAAGTGTGCACGTTTAAATTTTACATATCTCTGTAATGAAACAATCTATCGTCATGAAACGTCGTATGACTATTCCCAAAAGTATGTACAAACGATATTTGAAATCAAAAATCGCGCGATGAGCAAACATTTTCTGTTAAATTGAGACATTTAATTTTGCATGTTTTGCATAAGCATCACGCGTACGAATACTTGGTCTGAAAATGGATTTAGTTGAATCTTTTTTGCGGCCTTACTAAGCATACAATCATATCTTCAATACAATTGTGCATGATGCTTTAGTGCTGTTTGACTACCAATAAACGTCGTTGAACAAAATCGAAAAATGTCAGATTTACAACGTCATTAAAATTGATTGAGCATCCATGTTCAAATAAAAATCGAGGTCATCATTTTGTAGGGCCTTTAATAAGCAAATCCAGATGTCATAGGACGTCATAGTACCATTCAACGACAAGTTACTGGCCTAACGACTTAGCAATGTCTAACGTTGACGTACACGTGACGTCTGCATATAAATTAAAAGTTTTGTTTGGAAATGGCTTGGAATGGCATCTTAAACTCTATAATCCAACAACAACTCATAGCTCTTTCCAAAGAAAAAGTTGTAAGGAGGTCAAATCTCAACAATCTAAAATCTGCCAGTGCGTATGCAGGATGCGATAATTTATCCAAATCTGATATGACTTTTATACCAAAAGGTCTTGACTAAAGTATGGTATCAAATTTACTCCGTGATTTTCCTCCAACTTTGTAAATATTAAGAGAAACGCAAAAGGTGAAAGTGCACACTTTCTTATGGAAATCGGTTTATATGAGACCCTTCATTCAAAAAGGAGCGATCTTGGTATTGCCCTGATCTTCCTCGATCAATCTTGCACGAACTAGTTAGACGCTAAATTTCGTAATGTGGATTTTTTTGCCTCTATAGCGCTCCGGGCTTGTGAATACGCAAAATGATATGTTCCATGTGCCGATCTGATCAACTAAATCTAGCCCGATCAAGCGATCGAGTACTGATCGAGCTTGGAAATCTAGAAAGCTATTTATACAACTTGTGAGCATATTTTAGTAATTGTGGCTGACAAAACACATACGATTTATTGGCCTACGCTGATTTTTAAGCCTCCGATTGGTCCATATAGACACAAAATCAGAACAGACCGTAGATTCTATTAAAGGAATGCTACAATTGGACGAATTAGCTAATATTGGGATACCTCCATTTAATATCATTCAAAACTCAAACGTCACACTCATTCAATTTCATTCCGAAATTATTTCAAATTCATTAACCTTGTTTATTTCACGATGATCTTAACTGTATACAGTTAAGAACATCGTGAAAAAGACAAGGTGAAAGATTTTTGAATGAAATTGAATAAGTGTGTGGAACGAGTTTTTGAGTGAAATTAAAGGCAGGAAATCTCGTTCAATATTAGCAAAATTAGGGATATTTATTACCTCCCTTTGGTGAAATATGCGAACAAGTACTATAAATAGCTTCCTATTTATTCGAAAACCTATCATACTCTTACAATATCAATATTGTCAGTGAACTCGGGATTTTTTTTCTAGCTTTATTCATTTTGAATGACGTTGTTAATTCTATATTTTTCAATTGGTTTGAGCGTTTTTGAATGGTTTTAGTGGGTGTTTGGAATGAATGAATGGTGCGCTGAGTAAGCGATTTAGAATGGTTTTGATTGAGGCGAATGTCAATTTCACGATGTACTTCAGTGTATTAAAAGAAGGCAACAATTTGGCGAAAATAGCGATTTTGGATTACCTCCATTTAATATAATTCAAATTCACTCATCCCAGTCATTCAATTTCATTCCGACATTATTTCAAATTCATTCACCTTGTCAATTTCACGATGTTCTTAACTGTAAAGATGCCTTGCTTTTATAATATTGAACTGTAGGTTAAATTTTTCGTAATTAGTTCTAGGTCAATGTCCATAAAGACTAATCGGGGTTTTGTGTCAAATTTCACACATTCCAATAAGCGATGTGGTTTTTCAACGTGTCACGCTGTCATTATTTAAGTTATTTATTGATATTCTATAGTCATAAATTAAGTGTTTCAATTGAGTTTAATTACTTAATTCGATTGGATTAGTACAAAAAAGTAGAAAATGTATTTACTGATGTATACACACATACGTTTGTTTTGCACTAAGTTATCGTTTTTTATATAAGAAATTTACATCGAAACGTAATGCTTATCAAGCCTGAGCCGTGCATGTTTCAACATGTGATTTTTAGGATTACAAAACTCGTTTCGTGATACAGTTAAAAACATCTTGAAATTGACAAGATGAATGAGTTTGGAATGCTTTTGGAATGAAATAGAATGAGAGTGTAGAGCGAGTCATGAGTGAATTTAATGGGAGGTAATCCTATATCGCAAATTTTGTTCAGGATGAACAAAATTAACGATATTGATTACCGCACTTTAATAAAATTGCATACAAGTTCTATTCGTAGCTTCCTGTTTCTTCAAGAACCTATGAGACGCTAATTATCTGAATTATGTCAGTGAAATCGCGATTTTTCTCTATCAAAACTTATTTCGAATGTCGTTGTTGATTCGATATTTTTCAAATGATTTGAGCGTGTTTGAATGGTTTGAGTGAGTGTTTGGAATGAATGGACGGATCGCTGAGTGAGCGATTTAGAATGGTTTAGATTGAGGTGAATGTTAGTTTCACGATGTTATTAACTGTAGGCCCTAGGGCGTTTCGGCAAAAAAATCGGTTAGATATTTTTGAAACGTTATGGGTAGCATTACAATAGTGCACTACACCTGAACGCAAGGAGCATTTTGTAACTTCTTTTCGTTTCTATAAAAATGACAATGATACATGCACAAGTATTTACAACGGCGAATAAATTCGTTTTAATTTTTTTTAGAAAATTCGGTTTGCGTATAAGTATAATCAAACTTATTTGTATCCGCTTATATGTGTGAAATAAAATTAAAAAGAACATCATATTTTTTCTATGTTCGTTAAGAAACAATGACAACAAAAAACAAACTTCGAAATACGCATCTTTTAACGAGTAAGCTCTTTTTTCTGGAATGCAATTTTATACACGGAAGAAAATCAAACTAAAATAAGCCATGGAAATATCAGGATAGATCGGTCACCGGGCATTTTTATGCTCCGTCGAGGGCGGAGAATTTCTTCTCCGTCTATCTGTCGATTCATACGTCCGTTCACACGCCTACTTCTTACTTACGCATTCATCCTTCATTTATGCACAGACTTTCATGAAATATTTAAAAACACAAGACCCGCCCTGCGTACAGCATCGTGAAATTACCATGGTGAAGATTTTGGAATGAAATTGAATGAAATTGGATGAAATTGAATGAGTGCGATGAGTGAGTGTTTGGGTGAAATCAAAGGAAGGTTATCCAATGTCGCCAATTTTGTTCAAAATGAACAAAATTAGCGATATTAATTACCTTCCCTTAATAAAATATGCATAGAAGTTCTATTAATATATTCTTATTTTTAAAGAAACAATCAGACTACAGTTTCAATTATGTCAGGGAAATCGCAATGTTTTTCTAGCTATATTCATTTTGAATGTAGTTGTTGATCTGATCTTTTAAGTCATTTTGATAGTCTTTGAATGCGTGTTGGGAATGAATGAATGGAGCGATGAGCGAGCGGTTTGGATTGAGATGAATGTCAAACTCACGATGTAACTAACTGTGTAACTATTTGGAAGACAGTACAGCCAAATATCGTCCCTAAGTTAGGGACAATATAAACTTGTTGAATGACTATGGTATTATTTCGGAATTGATTAAGTAAAAAGAGCGAATTTGAATGAAATATGTCATTATTTTTTCATTACCTCCCTTTTAAAATTTATGCAATTTTCTTATTAGACGTCTTTACGGGCCAATTAGCCGCTTAAAATTCCACAACAGCCAATAAAAAACTTACAATGATTTGGTCGATTTTAATAGAATATTGCCGTTTTAAGCAGTATCGAAGCGTTTTTGGATGTTTTGAGACCGTTTTTGAGTGATTTGAGTGAGCGTTAAAATGTATTGAAAGGGGCGCATAGACAGCAATTTAAACAGATTTTCGTTAAAGTGAATGTCAATTTCAAAGAAGTTAATAGTAAGAAAAAGTTTAGTGAACTTCCTTAAATGATTATTTGGGGCGAGTTTTAATGAAATTTGAAGGATTTTTACAATGCCTATCGCTATTTTCGTCCAACTTGCACGAAATTAGCGATTATTCTTTAATGCTTTTCGGTGGTTTATCGAGAAATAACGGTAGATTATCACTTGATAATCTCACCGCAAAAGCAGTGAAATTATCAAAATTTTATACCCTGCTTTTGTGCATTTCACCCTATCTGACGTCATCTATGCGGGGCGAAATAAGTGACGTCACAATGAACGTTGCGTAGCAATCACGTGCAAAATGACGCGCTTAACGAAAATATGTCCTAGAAATTTCACATTTTGTCACATTTTTTGCATTAAAGAAAAAGAATAATCGTTTGTTTTTCGAGTAAGATCGATTTATATTTCATTTCGTGAACAACAAAAGCTATATTTTCATTCGTGGCTCTGCCACTCGTGAAAATATAGCTTTTGTTGTTCACTCAATGAAATATGAACCGATCTAACACTGAAACCAACGATTATCCTCTATTTTATTGATTCCAATTCATGAAATTATCATAGGTTCCTGTTTGTGTATTTTTTTCGGGCTAAAAAGACGCTTTGAAATCAACATAATCATCATAATAAAATTTGCAATAATTTGATCGACTTGGATGAAATTTTGATCATTGTGAACGATTTTGAAGCGGCTTTGTTTAACGATTTGGTGCGATTAACACTATTAACTTCACCAGCCTTTTCGATATTACTGCTATAGTTTCAAAAGTAGCGTTTAACCCCATACTGACAGGCAAACCGACAAAAAAAGGCAAATTCATTTGATACCAAAATTACAGTAATTTCTTTACTTTTAACATATACTTTTTTTTATAATATTCTCTGAAAAGTTTTGAATGTATCTGGTATCAAAATCAATGAAAACAAATCTTGCTTTTTTTATCTGGAGCCGTATTTCTTTCGCCGATAAATAGGTTAAAAGCAAATAAAATATGTTATAAATCAATTATTTTGACCACTATAAACACACGAAAAAAATATTTTTTCGTCATATCAAGCCCAAGTATCAGCAACTGTGTTTATTATATATATTTAGCAGGATAATTTGAGAATCACAATATTTACAAATTGAATTTAATTAAAACTATTTTTCAAAATTATTATTTTTAAAGCATCTTACAAAATCTAAAACCGAACTTTACTCGGTGATTCGCATACATTTTAAGTTCTCCCACAACGGTTTTATCTTAAAGGTATGTAGTTTTGCTTTCTATACTTGTTTTTCGTTTGGTCCTTTTAGGAAATAGGCCTTTTTTGCGTAATCATCTCGGGAGAGCCGACCAAATTTTTTACAAAACTCGGAATAAAGATAATTTTCTTCCGCCATTTGATTATTATTAATATTATTATACTTTATTATTATTATAATTATAAGTATATTTATTATTTTCATTTTATCATTTTCATTATTATTTTTATAATTATATTATTATTAGAAGTAGTATTTGTAGTAGTAGTAGTAGTATTTGTAGTAGTAGTAGTAGTAGTAGTAGTAGTAGTAGTAGTAGTAGTAGTAGTAGTAGTAGTAGTAGTAGTAGTAGTAGTAGTAGTAGTAGTAGTAGTAGTAGTAGTAGTAGCAGTAGTAGTAGTAGTAGTAGTAGTAGTAGTGGTGTAGTAATAGAAGTAGTACTAGTAGTAGTAGTAGTAGTAGTAGTAGTGGTAGTAGTAGTAGTAGCAGCATCAGTAGTAGCAGCATCAGTAGTAGTAGTAGTAGTAGTAGTAGTATTGGTGTAGTAATAGTAGTAGAAGTAGTAGAAGTAGCAGTAGTAGTAGTAGTAGTAGTAGCAGTAGTAGTAGTAGCAGTAGTAGTAGTAGTAGTAGTAGTGGTGTAGTAATAGAAGTAGTACTAGTAGTAGTAGTAGTAGTAGTAGTAGTAGTAGTAGTAGTAGTAGTAGTAGTAGTAGTAGCAGCAGTAGTAGTAGTAGCAGAAGTAGTAGTTGTAGTAGTAGTAATAGTAGTAGAAGTAGTAGTTGTAGTAGTAGTAGTAGTAGTAGTAGTAGTAGTAGTGGTAGAAGAAATATAACAAAAACAGTAATTGTTCTCTTTTTTTCTTTTTTTTTTATTTCAACTATAAGTTTTCTTTTAATTCATTTATTTTTTTCCGTTGAAAATTAAATAGCTCGCGAAACAGAGATAATGAAAATTATAGGCTTATGGAGATATTGTTGTTTTTTTTTCATTTTTAATATATGTATACGCACAAACTATAAAAAAAAAAACAAACAAAAAAAATAATAAAAACGAAGCGTTAAGGAGAATAGAAAGAGTGGGGCCTCTTAATTTCAAACATAACTTAGAAATCAAACTATCTCTATAAAGAAAGTACAACTCTTTCAGCAATTAGTCTAATGTTTTTTCTGTTTTGTTTTTTTTTCTTATCGATTTATCCAGTTGCTTTATTTAGTCATGTAATACTTAAATGTTTTCATTATTTTTTGTATATAATTTCATTTAATTCTTATTAGATCGTAATAAATCGTTTTCTATGACCTATTGCTTGATAAAACGCGTGAGTTTCCAGAAAGATTGGGGCACTGTTCAGCTGAAATTTATTTTGCGTTCGTTTACATTTGTCTACTGAGTATCAACTATTGAATTTGGCTAATTGTTTCGTGTAATATCGTTTTAAACGCCCATCCAAAGACATACAAGGGGGGCGGGGTATCCGAGGCGATCGGACGGACTGCGTCTACTTCTTTGTACGGAGCATAACCGTGCCACCTTGTATCCAATTTTCTAGAAACTTGGTACAGTTAGTAGAACCGCCTGAAATTGAAGTTCATCTTAATCAAAACCATTCTAAATCACTCAGTCAGCGCTCCATTCGTTTATTTCAAACACTCACCCAAAGCATTCAAAAACGCTCACAATGACTAAATGATAAAACTTTTATGCATCTTTTATTAAAGAAAAGTAATACATATCACAATTTTTGTTCATCACTCAAAAACGCTCCAAAATAACTAGAAAAGATAATCAAACTACCTTTTAAATAAATTTCATTAGAAAAAAATGCGATTTCACTGACATAATTGAAATGTAAGCGTCTGATTGGTTCTTGTAGAAATAGGAAGCTTATACTTGTATACATATTTTGATAAAGGGATGAAATAAATATACGTAGCTAATATTGAGGTAACGGATTATCTCCCATTAATTTTACTCAAAAACACTCCCCGCACTCATTCAATTACATTCTAAAACCACCGCAAAAGCATTTACTGTGTCAAATTCACAATGTAGTTATATTCCTCAGATGTCAGATTACAGAATGCGGTGCTGAAGTTTAAATAGCCATTACCATTCGCTGTTTTCATACGTTAATGTTTTACTGGGTAGGCCTACAGGTAACATTATCATGAAATTGACAAGAATTCCGGTCAAAAACATTCAATATCACGCACTCAGCGCTCCTATCATTCACTCAAACCATTCCAAAACGCTCCAAAATTAAGAAAAGTGATTAATCAACAATAAAATTCAAAATAAAAATCGGTATAAAAAATCCACGATTTGACTCGCATAATTTAATTTTGTATATGTATTACGAGTTCGTGAAGACATAGAAATCTATTCATTGAACATGTATGCATACTTTATTAAAGGGGGGTAATTAATATCACTAATTTTGTTCATCTTGAATAAAATAAGTGATGTTGGATTACCTCCCTTTAATTTCACCCAAAACTCGCTCCACACATTAATTCAATTTAATTCCGAAATCATTCCAAAATTATTCGTCATGTTGATCTCACGATATCGTTAACTGTATATCTCTGAAATTACAATAGCTATGATCAACTTCATTGTTGAATAGATCTCAGTGCACAAAAGCCAGAACAGAGCAGAACATTTTTTTCAAATTTAACACAGGTATAACGATTATACAACAATGGCAATAAAATAAATCTTTTTAGTTGCACTTTGTCTCAAGACCATAGGGATCTTGCACAGGGATTATGGATTCTTATCATATAATTATTAAAATGTATTACGATATAGTTAAGAACATCGTGAAATTACCTGTCATTGCAATGAAAACTATGAGCATTTTCTAATTCAGCGCTCCATTCATCTATTACAAACACTCACTCAAACCATTCAAAAACGGACCAAAATATCTTAAAATGATAAAATCAACAGCTATATTAAAAAGAAAACAAATAGAAAAAATTCGCGCTTTCACAAACATAATTGAAATTGAAAGCGTCTAATTGGTTCTCAAAGAAATATAAAGCTATTTATAGAACATATATACATATCTTAATAAAGGAAAGTAATAAATTTGTTCATACTAAACAAAATTAGTGGCATTTGATTACCTCCCTTTAATTTCACTCAAAACTCGAACCACACACTTATTCAATTTCATTCCAAAATCATTCACCTTGTCAATTTCACGATGTTGTTAACTGTATTTATAATTTTAAAAAATCAGAGGGCCAAGTCCCTATGTATGTCTAAAGAATATTCGTCTTCTTATTTCTTACAGTAAAAACATCAATATAAAATTGACAAGGTGATTTTATTTGGATTGAGATTAAATGGGTCTTGGATGGTTTTCAAGGGAGGTAAAGCATAATCGATAATTTCGCCCAATTGGGCGATATTACCAATAATATTTAACTCCCCCCCCCCCGCCCCCTCATCAAAATCTACGTATTTTTGTGTTTGAGAATCTTCGCGGAACAATTAGACATTTTAAAACTCACATCGGCAATTAAAATCATGGCAGGATTGGAACGATTTTAATAAAATGTTGATCTTTTGAAACATTTTCGATGTGTTTTCTAATGATTTGGGAGCTTTTTTTATCGATTTGATTGAGTGTTTGAAATGAATGAGTGGAGCGCTGAAGGAATGAAATAAAATGATTTTGGTCGCAATAAATGTCCATTTATCGATGTTATTAACTGTAGCCCTTTCCCATAGGAACGGATGAGTCTTTGGGGCGATTCTGACTCGGTTGTAAACAGGCTTTACTGTACACATGCGAATGGAAGACAAGTATATGGGTGAATGGCGGTGCCTATTTTTTCTCAGAGTATGATAGCTGTAGCGGGTTGATTAAGGAAAAATGCAGTACACTAGTACTATACTAAGCGTTTTCTTTTAATTATAATCCTTTGTTGTTTTTTCTCCTACTTGGATATTGTCAAATCATAGTTATCTCCGAAAGTATAAAGTTGTAGTAATGAAACTCCATGGTTGAGTACATGTAGATGTATTTAAGAAATTCGCAGCGCACAAGAACTGTAACTCTAGTTTTTAATTTTTTTAGTTATTTTCATTTGTTATTTTTCATAATTATCATCTTAAAAAGTTTAAAAACTATGAAAACTTCAACGTGATGGGTGGTTTGATCTCATCGAGGTAAAATGCAGTTAAATGTCGTTTTTGAACACAAAAACTATATTTTCACTTGTGGTTTTACAGTAAGAAACATCGTGAGATTAACACCTCAATCAGAACCATTCTAAATCGCTCGCTTAGCGCTCCATTCATTCATTCCAAACTACTCTCTCAAACCGTTCAAAAACGCTCCCTAGTTACTAAGAAAGATAAGATATACATTTACATTCAAAATAAAAAAAAAATCGACATTCACTGACATGATTGAAATTATAAGCATCTGATTGGTTCTTGGAGAAACAGGGAGCTATTTATTAAACTTTCATGCATATTTATTAAAGGGGTTATTGCTAATTTTGTTTACCATGCATTTGCAGCAAACTGTTTGCATGGAAGCTCACTTGCAAAGAAAAATATTGGCAAAAAAGTTTCAAATAAGGATGTGCTTATTGCCATTCAATATATGTGAAGCCTGTTAAAAATCTACACGCAAAGCACTAAATAGATACTATTTGAAATATCAAGATACTATGGTGAAAGTTATATTGACAGTACAAGAGAGTACAATATAAATTTAAAGAATGATTTGAAGCATTGAAAATAATAAGAACTTACATGTTACTGCTATACAATAAGCATTTATTTTCTGTAACATTTCAGAATATCAGGTAAGATTTATGTTAAAAAGAGGAAAAAAGAAAAAGCATAAAAACAAATCATTAGTACATAACAGCAATATTTTCTGTAACATTTTAAAATATCAGATAAGATTTATGTTAAACAGAGGAAAAATGGTGAATTTAGACTTCAATTTAATAACGAGTTATTATTGTAATATATACTTGGTAAACTACAGATTAGTCATCTGTTTCATAACACAGTATTTCTGTTACTTAATATTCATGTTAGCGGATTCTTGTTTTAAGTGACCACCGTAATGAGTATTCTAACTCATGACTCCGATATAGCAGAGATGTAGTGCCCCGTTCGCGATATTAATTTATGGTTATTCTAGTGTTTGTTTCTAATGTCACAGTTGAACGGCTTAGTGTCTTGTAGACATATAAATGTATGTACATGTATCAACGAAGCTAGTGGACAAATCTTATTTAAATAATCTGAAAGCTTATCTTAATCAATTTACAGCGCTGGGATTTTAAAACAGTATGCCGGCATGGTATTCAGTTAATGTGTTTAGCAGTTTATTACAGCCAATTTACAGGCAATTGTTTCATAACCTATTTGTCATTTGCCTAGGTTATAATGTTATCATACCCATACGACAAACTTTTTGATTATGAAACAACTCAGTTTCTGCATTACAGTTCGTTTTTTTCTCTGATACAATCGAAGGGAACTTAAGATACCTATACAGTTTAGGCCTACATGAAAGGGCAGGAAGTCGGCAAGTGTTCTTTCTTTCACTGCTTTTTTCCATCAGTAAATTGAAAATGAATTAAAATATAACTTTGAAAGATAAAACATAAATAATTCTTAAATTGGACAAAATCTTGAAAGATAACTTCGAATTATTTAGCGTTTCCCGGGGTCGAACTCCCTACTGTCAGCAAAAAGGTGGACTATTGATGGGTGTACGGCCCTTCTGTTTAGCCCTTAAAGCTAATCCGTGGATTAATGCAAGAGTTGATAATATCAGATTTTATTGTGATCGACTATTACCAGAGGCTATATAAATTTATAGTCTTTCAAAAATATGATTTTTCAAGAATAGTAATTCAACTTTTCTGTATTTTTCTCTTCAGTATGATGATATCAATCGAGTATTATTTAATTCAATTTTCACTTCTAGTTATATTGATAACAATGGAATACTATTTAAGTAAGCTAAATAGAAAATTATTATTTTTACTGCTATTTAGATAGAGCTCCTGAATATTCATAACCAAATAGCCGTAAAGAAACATATAATTTTTAAATAAAAACTAACCTTTTTCCGAAACCCTAGTGCTGAAAAGCCACCCAAGTGCGTTCATCTATACGCGAATGGACTAATTTTCGAGTGAGTGCCCGGTGGGCGTTCCTCTACCTTTCTCTCTACCTCTATCCCTCTACAATATCATATCTCCCTGTCACACTAGAAGGGAACAAATTGAAATTTTAAAACAATGCATATTTGTTTGGACTTAATGAAATGTACTGTTTCACCAGTATCAAAATGCCCTTTTCAAAATTAACATGTATAAATCTCTGAATTACACTTGATCCCTTTCAGTGTGAGATGATTAATAAAGAAATATAAGCATGTGAGTGAAATTAGAGGGAGTGCAAATGTGATAATCGAGAGGATTGATAGTGAGAGATAAAGCGAAAAGTTAAGAGAAGGAGAGGATAGGTTGTGATAGGCACTGGAGAGGAAGATGTGAGGAGAGAAGTAAGGAGTGACACTGTGAGAGAGGAAAGTGCAGAGAGTATAGGAGAGAATGTGAGGAAACAGTGTGTGTGGAGAGAGAGTGATTCAAAGGGAGAAGGGATAAAGAGGAGAGTGAGAAGGTGGTGAGAGAGGGGGGGAGAGAAAGTGAAAGAGAGAGGAGATAGGGAGGGAGGAAGAGAGTGGGGAGGGATAGAGAGAGTGTTGGGGGAAAGAGAGTGAGGGGAGAAAGAGTGGAGAGGGAGACTGTGGGCGGAGACAGGGAGGGAGGGAGAGATAGAGTGTGGAGGAAGGGAGAGGGGGAGAGATAGAGAGTGGGGAGATAAAGTTGGGAGAGAGTGTTGGGAGAGAGTGTTGGGAGAGAGTGGGAGAGAGAGAGAGAGAGAGAGAGAGAGAGAGAGAGAGAGAGAGAGAGAGAGAGAGAGAGAGAGAGAGAGAGAGAGAGAGAGAGAGAGATCAAACCGTGCAGAATAAACGAATTGACCAGGATTAAATATTTCTCTTTTAGTAGATATTGTGGGTCTAGTTTCGTTATGCAACCGATGAACGACAAGCGACATTATTAGCTTAGAAAACAAAGATAGCAGATTTCTTATCTCTTCTATTGAGCATGATGAAAAAATTGCACTTCTTTAAATATCATTTCTGAAAGCACCACCGGTATGTTCAAGACAGTAACCTGATAAGATATTGTACAGTTCATTTGACTTCTATATGGACCAACATTTCGCCAAAAATCTCCGAAATGAATTGATGAAATGTATTGTTTTCTTGTCCATTCATATTTTCCATCTAATACCATGACGAGTCATGTTTTTCAGAATTTTTCAATATGGAATAATGATTTTGTTCGTCCGTCTACATGTTAACTTCCAGCCTTTCATACCTTCTTGTGTCTGTATTAAACGGAACAGCGACTTGCCCAACCAAAAATAGTTCTAATTTGCATAGGGTCCGAGTCAAAAGTGTATGATTTTAAGTGAGTCGTTTTGGTGTGAAATCAAGTATTTTTTAAAAAATAAATTTTGTCGTAGATTTTTAATTCCTTGGGATATCAAGTCTGAGTGTATTCTCTCTTTGTTTAAAAACCGTTCTGCCAGATAAATGATAATTGTTCTTATCATTCTGAGACGAACCCCATATTCACACATTTAGACCAATCAAAAAGCATTATTTAACGAAGTCGATGTTAATTTCACGAGGTTAAACAAGATAAGCAGGCGAGTTATAACGGTACAATTCACGTGATATTTCAGTTTAGGATGACATGACCGTCGATATGCTAATTAGCATATCCAATTAAGGAATAAAGGACATTTCTTCTGTCAAATGTATAGTATAAAACCACGTGTTTTTACTATATATTAACGTCTTGTTAAGACTAAACAGCCTTCTTCACCCCTCGTGTTTAAGGGTGGAAAATGCGAAAATATTATCATTAACTAGATAGACAAAATCATTATTTTGAAGACATTTTATTTTCAAAAAATATTTTTGGAATGGTATTAAACTGTAGTTAAGACTTTACCACATACAAATTCTTCATTCAAACTTGATTTAATGCTATTGATGAAAAGGTCGGTCCATATAGAAGTCAAACGGACTATATGAGTTAAAACCCCGGAAAAAGAGTCTTTCGACCCTTTATCTTGTTTTCCTCGATTAAAGAAAAAAGCCCGGTTGTTTTGTAGAATCCTTATTGAACTGAATATTTCTATGGCCAACTTATTCCATAATCTTAGAGATAGAGATACAGCTACCAACATCTTGAAAACGAATCAAAGAAAAAAAGTGAATGTATTTGGAGTGATTTTGGAATGAAATTTATTTAGTGCGGTGAGAGAGTCTGAGTTAACTTTTTGAGGGAGGTAACACAAAATCGTTTTTTCGTTCGAATTGGACGAAACTAACTCTATTCTTACCCCCGTTGATAAATTGTACGTACAGGTAACTACATCGTGAAATTGACATTCATCTCGATCAAAATTATTCCAAATCACTCGCGTTCCATTTATTCATTCCAAACACTCACTCAAACCATTCAAAAACGCTCCAAACCCACTGAAAAAAATAGAATCAACAACGGCGTTCAAAGTAAATAAAACTAGAAAAAAATATCGATTTCTCCGACATAATTGAAATTGTGAGCGCCTGATATGTTCTTGAAGAGAAAGGAAGCTATTTATACAACTTGTATGTATACACTACCCAAAAGTTCTAAGCGTCCATCTTACCTTTCTCTATTTTTCACACATTTTCCGCTTTTATCTTGAAATGTGAACTTTGTCTTTCGAACGAGTGGCCATTCAGTCATCATCCTATCCAATTCTTTTGTAAAATTATGCATCAGTAAGTCCTAAAGACGGAATTAAATGCATGTACCCTTAATTTCAAATGTCACAAAATTGACACTTTTAATAGAAATTTGAATTTTTCTATACTTGAAAAACGCAACGCCTATCAATCTTTTGTTCTAATATCAGTGGTACAACGCCTGTGGACTTCTAAAATTAATATGAAATACCAAAACGTTCTACACAATCCTTATCCTAACAAGAAATGTCAAAAATACCCCACCCACCAATGTTAACTTTGAAATCGAGGGTACTCCTACTTTCGTTAAATTTTTAAAACATTTCTTGTTGAATTATTTCACTGAGTTTTCTCTTGTTGACTTCATAAATGATTTGGCTATATAATCAAGAGAAAACGAGTTGAAACCATGCGGCGTTTATAACATATGGCCAAAAAGGCAAGTGGCCGCTTAGGAGTTTTGGGGAGTGTATTTCATTAAAGACAGGTAATAAATATCTTTAATTCTGTTCATCCTGAACAAAATTTGCGATATTGGATTACCTCCGATTAAGTTCACCCCAAACTCACTTATCAAACCCATCCAATTCCACTCCAAAGCCGTTCCAAAATCATTCACATTGTTAATTTTAGGATGTTGTTAACTGTACTTTTCTGTTTGAATGTCTTCACGGACTTAATAAACTCTTTAAAACCAACAGGTGCCAATTGAATCGTGGAAGATGTTATCAATTTTAATAAAAAGTTTTTATCGTTTCGAACAATTTTGAAATGTTTTTTGAAGAATTTTGGAGCGCTTTTAATGGTTTGAGTTTGTGTCTGGAATGAATTAAAGGAGGGCTGAGCGAGCAATTTAGAATGAATTTAATCGCGGTAAATGTCAATTTCACAAATGTTAAAAACGGTACTGTACAGCTTCTATTTAGGTGGCAAAAATGACGACAAAAGATCCAAACATCGACGGTGGTTGGGCGTTTGTAGTGATGATTGCGTGTTACGTGGCCAATTTTATCTACTGTCTGTCTACATACGTCACGGGGGTAATGTACATGGCGTTGCTGGACAGGTACCAGAAGGGCGAAGGTGTGACGTCATTTGTGGGCGGGATTTATCTGGGACTTTATTGTCTTGCTGGTACGGTTTTATAGATCTTTATGGTTTCGAACTAGCCGTTCCCATTTAAGTTTCTTATACCATACGTTAAACACGACAAATTTTATCGTAAATCAATTCTAATGAGTAGAAGTCTTAAATATTTTTTACGTCTTATTTTTTACCATGATATGACGTCATAATGCATTCTTATGTTTCGAGGAAATTAAGCAATAAATTCATTATTTAGAGCGTAGTTAATCGATCTATCCCGAAGGATTTGGCAATTTCAATTTCTTTTTAGTATATATGCAGGAATTGAAAATTGGATATTGCATTAAGTTGTTTTGGAAGCCAAAATCATTGACTGGCAATTTCGCTACCAAATTCTAATTGAATAGATAAAAACTACCAACAACGCGTGCAGTAGTCTACAATCGTCATCAAACGTCCTTTGAAATAGTCGCAAATTCTACAATTTGTAGAGAAATTTCAAAATTTCAGCAGAGCAAATCTAATTGAATAGGAGCCTGTGTGTACGATTTCCAACGATTCCAATTATGCGCAAATCGAAGACTCTGACCAGCCTGTGCATTCGCACAGTCTAACCATAGTCTTCCCTATGCATTTAGTAGCTCGATAAGGTCTTAAAGAATTTGTAGACCATCAGGCTATTTCGTATTTACAGTATGTGGCTGTCTATGCTGCTCAATATTGTCACCTTACGCTCATTTCTAATTATTGGAAATGTCACGCACAGGCTCATATTTTATGTTGAACAAACACTTATTACTCAAGGCCAAAATTGTTAAAGACTAGATATTAGGATTGGAAACGTTGGTTCACATGAGGGAGTAAATTTTTCGAATAAGAAAATATCTTTAATATACTCTACCTTGGCGTTTGCGTTTGCGTTAACGTCCGGGTAATGCTTTGGCTAAGGTTTTACGTGCAACTGTGTCAAATCTCTGTTTCTACTTAACCTTTTGGTTTGAAAGTTTATACATGCTTCTGTGACCACAATATCAGCCTCTAGACATAGATTAAATCTGATTTCGAATTTAGTTGAATTTTAATCCTTTTCGGACTAAGAAAATCTTTTATTTCAGTTTTTACCTGCGACTATTGAATATCTGTTATATCTCTGTTTCTACTTAAGCTATTGCTTGGAAACTCTGCGCATTCTTCTGTGGCCATAATATCAGTCTCTACACAAAGATTAATTACTTTGATATCATTTAACCCTCTCGGATCTAGAGATTTTTGTTTTAGTTTTTATGGAGGCCGCCGTCATAGCGCAGTTGGTAGCGCGTCGGACTGTCAATCTAGAGTTCGCGGGTTCGATCCCCGACGGCGGCACTCATTCTTTCCGACTATTTGTCTCTCACCAATGGGTTGATAATCGTAGACCTATGTGAGATAGCGGCTGGAGGCTAGGAAAGAATGTGGTGGTTGTACTGGTGATAGAAATACCAGGAATCCATTGTTAGGTGCTCCAGCCGCCGCGATATAACTGAAATAATGTTGAAAGCGGCGTTAAACTCCATTCAATCAATCAATCAATTTAGTTTTTATGGGCAAATGGTGTATAGCTGTAATATTTTTTTCTATTGAAGCTTTTGCTTGGAAACTTTGCAGATGCTTCTGTGACCTTAATATCAGCCTCTAGCTGTAACGATTCTTTTTGAACTTTGTGGAGTTCTAACCCTTTTCGAATTCAAAAATCTTTTATAAGTTTTTAACGTGCAATGTTTTATATTTGTAATATTTCTGTTTCTACTGAAGCTATTGATTAGAAACTTTGCACGTTCTTCTATATACATCCTATAGACAAAGATTCTTTACTCTGACTTTTATTTAATGGAACTTTCAAATGTTGATAATAACTTGCTGTTACTATCCAGCACTTGGAATGGTCGAGCTTCGCTGTCTTTCGACAGCTTTTGTTAAATTAATTATGCCTAAGATTAAATGCGAGCTGGATTGCAATTTTGAAATAATTGTGGGTGAATTGTAATTTTTCTTCAACCAAAAGAACAGTATTTTTGAATTAAATAAACGCATACGTCATTTCAAACACAAACTTATATTTTTTTCTGTTTCATCAAGGCAAAAAAAGTTTGTTTCGGTTTACATTTTTTTCTTCTTTGAATTTTGTCTATTAAAGAAACCTGGTTACGTCCAACCCGACCCACCTTGCCAAAATTTTTCCACTGCGTCCCATTTATGCGTCAAAATTACACAATCGTTTATTATTCGTTTAAGATGGATTGATCGATAATTAAATTTCGTCAAAAACAAAATCTATATTTTTCACGAGTGGCGGACCCACTCTTGAAAATAAAGCTTTTGTTGATGTTTCAATATGTGTCAATATATTTTTTTCAGCGCCATTCGCAGTTATGATTATCAACAGGTTCAGCGCCCGGATAGCACTAGTAACCGGAGGAATTTTATCTACAGTGGGATTCGCCCTGAGTGCTTTTATGCCCAATTTAGAAATTGTAATAATTACGGCTGGGATTTTACCAGGAAAGTATTTGGCAGACCTTTTGTGATAATTGTATGATAGATTATAAACAATGAATAACAATTCTTATAAAAACTACAAAATGCTTAAATAAACCAAAGAATGAGGCAAGAAAGCCAAGCTTATTTTTCCAAATCCACCGACATAAGTAATAACAATGAGAATGAGAAGTTTTCTAGTAATTCTTCAATTATCTTCAATTATTAAGATAACACATTCACTATGAATTTATTGCAATTTCCTTTATCACTTGAAAAGAAAAGTTGAGTTGTCGACGGAGTTCTTTTCTTTTTCTGTTTTTTATTCAAGATACATCTTTGCTTGTTGCATGAATTTCCCGTCTGTGTATAAGAAATTGATTCTATATTTTCAGGTATTGGGAACTGCATTAACGTCACAACTGTGACGTCACTCATGGGATATTATTTCGTCAAATGGCGAAACGTGGTCATTTCCATAGCAACACTTGTCGCTGGCCTATCCGTCTTTGTAGGAACACCGTTTGGTTTATACATCATAGAGATCTCCGGACTGAACGGATTTTTCCTATTCTTAGCCAGCATGCATGCTCAGATTTGTGTATGTGGAATGCTTAGTCGTCCTTCAAAGATAGAACTCGATGTCTATTATCAGAGAAAAGCATTGAGGAAAAGTGCAACGAAATCGTTGATAAACAGTCTAATGGATGTTTCCCTATTAAAGCGTTTAGATTTTATCAGCTTTCTTTCGAGTACCTCAGCATGGAATTTCGCGTATTATATGTCAGTTATCCATTTGCCAAAGTATGTGTCTCTTCAAGACGAAAGACCGGAGTATATATCATATATCATGATGGCTTTTGCTGTCGCCAATGTTATCGGTCGTGTTTTGGCTTCTCTTTCAGTATCGAAAGATGCCCACAAAAGTTTGTATGTCTACACAGTATTATTATGTTTAGTGGGAGTCGCCACAGCAGCATTACCATTATACTCAAAAACTGGACCAGGGGTGCTAGTCTATTCCATACAGTTAGGTCTATTTATAGGTTGTTTTGCGACCATGATGCCGTCTTTGTCGCTGATATTTGTAGGAAATACGCACATCTCGGACGCCAATGCTTGGACTAACTTTTTCAGTGGATTCGGGTCAATACTTGGACCCATTTTAGCAGGTAAATATTCAAGTTCAGCGAATAATATATACTGACGTCAATTAAAACGCCTCCGTCAAATAGGTAAATTCTTCACTAAAGATACATTATATGTTAGCAATTCTTAGTTCATATCAAAGACAAATTTATTGCAGCCCGTCTCAAGCAAGAACAGTTTCTGAGTCAAGATTTTTTTTTGTCAGAATTCAAAGACTTCACCCCCTATTGTGAGAAAATAACATGGCCGACCATATTGGATAGAGATCAAAACATCAAGTCATTGAACCATCTATATTGACTTACTAATTGTCCATTAGCCCTTATTTATGCCTTTGTCAAAGACTAGCCGATCGAAAACTGACAACCTCAATGCATTTATCCGATGCGGTTGCCTTATCATACGACGTCACACGCGGCCTACATGTACCTTGACCAAGTCTACCAGATTATCTGCTACTAATGTTTACCAGACGCGCAATTTTAATTATTGTCAACCAGTCTCTGTTCTAGGCTTAAAACGTATTTCTGGATCCCACCCCACTTCAAGAGGTCATTATTTCGATGTAAATAATCGTTTTATCGTCTTTGTGACAAAATTTGTCGGAATATTCTAACACTTTTTGCATGAATCACTGGCATGCAAAATGCTAAAGAAACAAGTGCAGTTTTGTTTAGAAACAAGAATGTTCATAAGGAGTACGTGACTCTCGAAAACATAGTGAACGCTTCACAAGTTTATGCATAACAATTCATGAAATCGAAATCCTTTCATTTTATCATGTGGAGAGTTTTGTTAAAGTTACCCTCTTTTCACGATGCAAGATACCATACAGAAAAGAAGATCCAAATTTTCACTGAGGCGTGTTTTTTTCTTGACGTCAGTATATGTAGCAAACAAATTCGCCATACAGATTATCCATGCAGATTAGTGATATTGATTTGGCATTTCGTATGTTCCTTTCGGAAGAGTTTGTCCAGACAATTTCGAATCTTACATAACGTGGAACTGGACAACTGGGTACTCCAAAAAAACTGACTCGGTACAGTAACACTCAGTAGTTCGTAACGTTAAGGGCCGGAATATACATATTATATAAACATACTAGAGTACGAACGAAACAGATTCGAGTAATCGGGTGTTTCATATATTCATGGGCCTGGTTTTCCAAATATGGATATTTGAGAAATATATCGTGTATTGAGAAAACATCTTGTCCAATTCATATCACGGATCCCATAGTTTATAGACTTGTGCAATGCTTTTTTTAATATACAGTTTAGAACATTTTGAAGATTAACAAGGTGAATGATTTTGGAATGATTTCGAAAGGGAAATTAAAAAGTGGAAGGAGTGATTTTTGAATGAAATTAATCAGGGGTGATGTAATATGGCTTATTTCGTCCAATTAGATGACAATCGCTATATTTACTTTGTATGATTATTTTCCTTTAATAAAGTATCCAAACCTTTTTGTTTGTGTATCTTCATGGACAAATCAGGCGTTTTAAAAATCACCACAACCAAATGATATTTAGAGAGAAAAATTGATCGGTTTAAACGATTTCGAAGCACTTTTAACGGTTTCGAATCGTTTTTTTAACGAATTTAGAGCGTTTGTGAGTGATTGGAGTGCGTGTTTGGAATGCATTAAGAACGCTGAGTGAGTGCTTAAGAATGATTTCGATCGAAATAAATCTCAATTTCAAACTTTTAGTCTAGATGCGTAAGCTTCTTCAACAATAAAATCTCATATACTGCAAAAATTCTACTACATGTATGCACGAAAAATCAAACAACAAGAAAAAATAAAAATAATGTTATATTATTAAATACTGAGTCATTGGTAATTAGACTTTACTTGTGATAATATTCTGGTTCCTTTTGACTTTTCAGGATTTGTGTATGATGTTTTTAAATCCTATGAATACAGCTTTGTATTATCAGGTAAATGATTAAATAGAGGATAATCGTTTGTTTCAGTGTAAGATCGATTTATATTTCATTGAGTGAACAACAACAACAGCTATATTTTCACGAGTGGCAGAGCCACGAGTGAAAATATAGCTTTTGTTGTTCACGAAATTAAATATAAACCGATCTTTCACGAAAAACCAACGGTTATTCTGTTTCTTTAATGCAAAAATGAGACAAAATGTGAAATTTCTATGACATATTTTCGTAAAGCGCGTCATTTTGCATGTGATTGCTATGTAACGTTCATTGTGACGTCACTTATTTCGCCTCGCATAGATGACGTCAGAGAGTATGAAAAGCACAAAAGAAGGGTATAAGTTTTTGATAATTTCACTACTTTTGCGGTGAGATTATCAAGTGATAATCTACCGTTCTTTCTCGATAAACCACCGAAAAGCATTAAAGAATATCTCATATTTTCACTTATTTTCTAACTATTCTTCGAAATGGGTAGTGCGTCACGAGTCCACTCACATCGGACGGCGCGGGCGGAAAAGGTTCGAAACTTTTGGCACTTGTGGCTGATTTTCTAGAACTAGAATGACCTTTCTACCTAAATGTTAACATTATGAAATGAGCCTGTGCGTGAGATTTCCATCAATGTCAAATATGCACAAAGCAAAGACTCTGACCAGCCTGTGCATCCGCACAGTCTGAACAGAGTCTTCACTGTGCGTTAAGTAGATAGATGAGGTCTCAAAGTATCTGTAGATCATAAGGTAACTTCATATTTACAGTATGTGGTTGTCACCACTAGTTATTTTTTGCGCCTCACGAACATTTCAAATTGTTGGAAATGTCACGCACAGGCTCAAATGATACATGTACCTGCAACTGACCTCTACTGGAACCAATCTCATTTCAAATATTTTTATCGAAGCTCTGTTTTTTTATATGACAGGTCACAGTTATTTATCTACACATTTAACAGGGTTTTCAAGCATAACCAAGCAAAGTTAGCCCCGACATAAAAAAAAAACACAAAAAAGCTTTAACATAATATATGTTAAAGCTCGCAAAGTAGCAATTTCTTTCAATATATATGTTTAACTTCATTTCAGTTTTACAATGTATTTGAGTTTCGTATAACAACAGTCAACAAATTTCCAACCTGAAAGGATTAAATTTGAGTATGGAACTGAACTTAAACAAACTTCTTATCGGTCACCTAAATACAGCGCGAAAAATATTACCAAATGATGTTTTAGATGCGGGTGCTTGTTGAATGCTGATTGAGTGACCTCACTGGAATTTACTTCCGGAGGTCGTTGTATGGTAAAAGTAGATCTTAAAGAAAAAATAGTTCGGCTTTAAAATGGCATTTTGAAGTGGAGAATAGGGATCCATATTTATTTGATTTTTTGCCAGTTTTGAATCTTTTCTTTAATATAACGCTTGGTTCGATCGCTTTTGTGCACGATTTCATTTCCGGGAGGACGGATAAGGGACGGGGGCGTGCCCGAACTAACTGTCCTCTTCATAGGTGGGGAAAAGACGGTGCCTTTACTCTCGCTGGAATAGCGCAAAAGTTAACCTGATTTTACCAAGTTTTTTTGGTCTCAAAAGATAGATCTATGAATGTAGATGAAGCGCTAATGACGTAATATATAAGAGAAGTGTTGTGGAATGCGTTGCAGCACCTGAAAGTGAAGCAATTTTATATAGAACAAAGAAGGCCAAAACTCGGGTGGGGTCTGACCTGATAGTCTGTTAACTTTGTAGGCAATGAAACCAAAATTCACTGGAAAATATTTGGGAACGCAAAGTATCTTGGATTAAAGCTTTGGAGCCCCCGATTTCAAAATTAACATTGGTGGGTTGGGTAAGTATAACAAATTTGCCTCTTTTACGCAAATGTTTACGCAAAACAAAAAATTATCTTTACTTATTTCTAGTCTTCTACCTTTAAGGCACAAAACAACAGGACCCGAGGTTATTAAACTTTTCTTATTCTCAGTTCAAAATTTTCTCAAATATTAATTTAAGATTAAAGCCGTCATTCTGTTTGAATACCCATTTTAATGTATTAACATAAAAGATAATATCAATAAGTGGTTCTAAAACAACTTACAAATATTATCTTTTATTTTCATACATTTATTCAAATTTAAAATTTGAGAAAATTTTCATTTGAGCCTTGGAAAAGTTTAATGGCCTCGGGCCCTGGTGTGTTTTCAACAACATTATGGTTTTTTCCGGACTGAACGTTTAAAAACTGCATGTATTTTGTGGGTTTTGTGACTTTTACACACGTTTTATTGGTTCTTTTCAGACAATTCTTTGACCAAATCCTCAAAATTAATTTGACTTTCTGCGAAAGCAATGTTCTATTCAATTTTTGTTTGCAATTGTGTCGAAAAGATATAAAAATACATTAACCGATTAGAAGTTGGTTTAAGATTATTTAATCTTGTATGCTTGCGATCAAAGGACACAAAGTACCCACGAGAAACCCGTCTCAAGCTGACTCTTTCAGACTCATACAGTGTGATTGGATTTTTAATTTCATACCTCCATGATTAAGCGAAAAATATTCAATTCGTCTCATGAATTTTCAAATGAGGTCGAGGTACTTTTCATGTTTTTCACATCCGTTTTTAATTTCTTAGGTCCATTTTGTTAGTCGTTTAGTCTCCGAAATTCATTTTAGTTCGATTGCAACGAAAGCTTAAGCTTAAAGAATCGCTTTCGAAAACTTTATCCATATATATTTCACGTCCCTGAGAGAGAGGCTTCGTTTTAAACCCACTTCTACCCAATTTACAGCTGGGTGAACTGGGGCTGACTATTAAGTGTGTTGCCCATATACACACTCCGCTGACAGTGGGGCTCGAACCACGGACCTCCAGGTCACGGGTCGAGTGCATTTACCACTAGGTCACCGAGACAGTCAATGTTAGCCGTTTGTAAATTGACCGTCACCCCATGTTGTATATTGGTATAAGTCTCTCAACAATGGGTTAATGGGTTGATAATTGTAGACCTATGCGAGATAGTAGCTGGAGGCTAGGAAAGGATGTGATGGATGTACTGGTAAGAGAAATACCAGGAAACCATTGTTAGGTGCTCCAGCCGCCGCGATATAACTGAAAAAAATGTTGAAAGCGGTGTAAACCCCCATTCAATCAATCAATCAATGTATACTGGAGCTTTGTACATAAACAAAACTCATTTTAAAAAAACTTTAAGTTTTGAATACTTATGATGAAGAACCGTCACTAAATCTTTGAAAAGTCTCAGGTAGGGTGACGGAAGTACGTCACTCTCCTCGATTCTATTATTACTTTGTTCTCAGCGTCGTGCCAGCGACAATCAATCGTACTTGTGACAGTACCCATCAGGGTCCAAAATTATAAAACTGTTTTTTTTTTCTTACTCAAATGAGTATGTACTAAAATTAAAAGTTGATTTGCACATTGATTAAAACTTTAACATAAATTCATCAACTATTGCAACAGAAAGTTTGAGTTTTCAGTCGAGAATCTTTTTTTTTTCAAATCTTGGATCCTGCCC
This sequence comes from Fragum whitleyi, assembly GCA_948146395.1. NCBI lineage: Eukaryota > Metazoa > Mollusca > Bivalvia > Cardiida > Cardiidae > Fragum > Fragum whitleyi. The sequence continues at coordinate 39,814,008 of OX411557.1, forward strand.
TGCGTTCAGGATCACAAAACGGTGCAAACAGTTTTCCAATAATATCCCGCTTTGCACGTGCACTTGCGTGCAAAGCGGGGTATAATTGTCAAACTCTTTGCATCGTTTCGTGATCCTGAACGCGGGGCAGATCTCAGGCTGTTAAATATTTACTTTTTCTAGGGGCGATTCTGTTAGTCGGCTGTGGTTTGGCCGTCGTCTCGTGTTGCTTGTTGGAACCAGCAAATGAGGATCGAGATATCACAATCTATGTAGACAAGAAAGAGGCGAAGGTTCAGAATAAAGAGCATAGTAATAGGGACGACAATAATATTGCCATAGACAAAGCGGAGAATCAAACTGATCTTATAGACACAATGGATGCTTCCATAGCCAAAAAAGATGGTGAAAGTTATAGAAAGGGGGTGAAGGGAATAGATAATTTCAGTTTTATCACGGATAAATCGGTTGAAGGAAGTTTATCACGAATGAACATGTAATGGGAAAGAACCGCCAAAATGACGTCATACTGTATATATAGTGACGTCAGTTTTAATAGACAGAAAAAAGAGATGACAGTTATAGAAGGGAGCTGGGTGGAATCGACAGTTACAGTTTTATAACGGATAAATCGATCCAAGGAAGTGTAACACGAATGAACATGTAATGGGAAAGAATTATGTTTTTGAATAATTATGTATAGGCCTATTTTTAGCTTGACTGGACGAGGTTAAGCGAGCTATTGTATCGCCTGGCGTCCGGCGTGCGTTGTTTGCGTCTGTGACCCCATCCGTGCGAAAGCTATTCATCTCAACATATTCTAGCCTAAAATACTGGAAGGAATTTAAAAATAAAACTTTACAGTAAAGAACCTTCGGACTTTCATGCTCGGATTTTTTCCTAAACTTCCGGTTTAGTAAAAATTGGGTTTTACGGAACGCGCAGACATTTAAAATGGTCACACTGGTCAATTTCACGATGTTTTTAACTGTACGTGTGAAAAATAAAAAAATTGTCTTCTTTGAATAATTTGATAATACATTCTTTTTGACACACTGTAGTAATGTTCTAGGCATTCGGAACATCGCTCGAGCTTTTTCATAAACTTGAAAGTACCTAGACCGGAAGTGTAGTAATTTTGGGTCAGTTTATATGTAATTCGGCATCTCAAGGTACTAGTAGTTTGGTCAATCCGTTTGCAGAGTAACAAAAAATACTTTAATGCTTGAATCGTCTGTGAAGATCTTTAAGACATGTTGCAATTTCAAAACAAAACGCAGAAACACACTGCGTTTTGTTTTCAAGTTATTATACGCCCAATTTTAACCTATCGTTGATTTTGTTTTTCGCAACGTTATCTTTTAAATTAGTAATGTTTGTGACGTCATATAAACCAACGTGCGATATGACACTCTTTCATAGCTGCGCCCTTATCATTTCCGAGGACTATTCCGTAGAACCGCCGAGGGTTCCCGATTGGTTTCTAAGATGTATCTAGGAAGGGCCACTCTCAGATTTATTTAAGCTATATGCTGCTACCTTATAGAAAAGAAGCCACCATGATGCAAAATTTCTTCCAGGTATATCTTCAGTAAAACTTGCATTAAGCGACCACTTATTAGACGAAAAAGTGGTCGTTAAAGAGAATGGTCTCTCATTACACGATTTGTCTAATAATAACGATGAAATTTTGAGTGAATATGTGTGTAACTGCGGGTGTCTCAGTAATCCTATGTTGTTAAAACTAAATGGAACATTGGTAAAATTCTTAACCTCTTAAATGTTGTGGAACTATTACGGGTCCACTACCTTAATATGCTTCACAATCGTTCATATTGACCGACATTTCATTCAAATCGATCATATCATTGCACTACATCATTATCGGCACATGGAACATCGCTCGGACTTTTCCGTAACTCGAAAAGTACCTCGGACGTAAGTGTAGTAATTTTTGGTCATTTTTTATGTAATTCAGCTCCTGGTGGTACTTCGGTTAATACGCATGAAGAAAATCACATTTTCTTAATTCTTTCCGATCGTCTTTGGAAATCTTTTTGGCATATGATATTTTGATGACAAAACGCAGTAAGACACTGCGTTTTGTTATCAAATTATAATATGCCCATTTTTATTCTTTCGTTGATTTTGTTTTATGTAACGTCATCCTTAGCGGGATAGTTTATTTTTGTGACGTCATATAAACCCACGTGCGAAATGACGCGCTTTCATGGCTGCGCCCGTATTATTCCCGTGGTCTATTCCGTAGAATCGCCGAGGGTTCCCGATTGCTTTATCGAATGTGGATTCTAAAGCGTCTGATAGGCATTGAAAGATACACAAACTGGAAAATACATTGATTTTTGAAAGTGGGTTATAAATGATTGCTGATTTCGTCCAAATGGACTAAATTGTCAATATTGTATTACCTCCCTTTAATTTTATCAAAACCTCGCTCGTCCCATCCATTTAATATCATTTAAAAAATATTCAAAAGCAATTCACCATGCCAGTTGCACAAAGTTATGCACCGTTAATTGAGGGAGTGGGTTATTTTCAATTTCAAGATAATATATACTGTAGAACCGGGGGCATCTGTAAATAAGTACTTGTTTCAACACAAAGCCACTACATTACGTCCGTGAAGATAGCAGCCAAGTAGCCTAGCAGCCTAGCAGAGTGAAGTTGGTAGCCTGCAGTTAACAAAATCGTGAAATTGACTCATTGAATGATTTTTGAATGATTTATGAATGAAGTTGAATGATTGTGGAGAGCGAGTTTTGAGCGAATTAAATTGGAATGAAATCCTATATCGCAAATTTTGTTCAGGATGAACAAAATTAGCGATTTAAATTACTTCCCTACAATAAAATATGCCTACAAGTTCTAAAGATAGCTTCATATTTCCTCAAGAACCTATTAGACGCTTACAATTTGAATTATATCAGTCTCTATCCAATTTATTCAGAATGACGTTGTTGAATCTAAATTTTTCAATAGGTTTGAGTGTTTTTGAATGGTTTGAGTGAGTGGTTAGAATGAATGAAAGGAGCTCTTAGTGATCGATTTAGAATGGTTTTGATTGAGGCGATTGTCAATATCACGATGTAACTAACTGAAACAACGTAGCAGCCTAGCAGATCGAAGTTGGCAGCCTAGCGTCTTAAAACATTATTGATATCTGACACTAGCATTATACACGAGGAATCAGTTTTAACCGTAAAAACCGAGTGAAAGTAAATTAGTTCTGGATTTCTCGAATTCGTCAACCTTTCCGACAAAAATGTTCCGAATTTTGCCTTAAACATTTATTAATCTGGTCCTTACAAAGATGAGAACTTAAAACTTAAAAAAAACCCGGTATGTAACATGTGAGGATGCGAAATGTGAAGTTGGCAGCCAATTTCAGGCTCTGCTAGGCCGCTAGACTGCCAACTTCACATTTCCAGCAGCCTAGAAACATCCTAAAATAGATAAGATTGATACAGTTAATTACATCGTGAAATTGACATTAACATCAATCAAAACCATTCTAAATCGCTCACTCAGCGCTCCATTCATTCATTCCAGACGCTCACTCAAACCATTCAAAAACGCTCCAAACTCACTAAAAAACATATAACAACAACTTTCAAAATAGAATCAGCTAAGAAAAAAATCGGGATTTTATTTAATAACTTTGAAATTGTAAGCTTCCGATAGGTTCATGAAGAAATAGGGAGCTATCTATAGAACTTGTATGCATATTTCATTAAAGATAGGTAATCAATATTGCTAATTTTGTTCATCCTGAACGAAATTTGCAATACTGGATTACCTCCCATTAAATTCACTTAAAAATCGCTCCACACATTCATTCAATTTCATTGAATTTAATAAATCATTCCATAATCATTCACCTTGTCAATTTCACGATGTTGTTTACTGTACGTCCAGGGCAAATTTCGGGACATTTTTTACGGTTACATGTAGGCTCTCTCGAACTATTATCCTGTTTATGCATTGGTGATGCATTCGTCATATCCTTGTGTACATATTATTTCAAGCTAGCAACGCCTTTGGAAGGTTATATGGAATACAAATCATCACACCCGATTAAAGTTCGACGGTAGTCCCAGAACCTTTGCCGGGTTTATTAGTATATTATACCTCTGTGCCTTTATAATTAGCTGACGTTAACGTTGTTATGATACCGATTAACGGTATATTTCGATAGAGGATGAGTTTTTTGGGTTTTTTTTTTTTTTTGCGTAATGGGAGATACGCCATTACCTTCACCCTTCTCCGACTAAGAATTAACCCCTTTCCTGCTGAATTTATTTTTGTTGTCTCAGACAAATCATGTTGTGAAATTTCCAGGGGATGTTTCAATCAGTGTTATCTAAGTTTTCCATCAAATAATCAAGTACAGTTAAAACCATTGTGAAAATGACTATTATTCCGGTCAAAACCATTCGAAATCGCTCATTCAGCGCTAAAGTCCTTCATTCCAAAGACTCACACAAACAATTCCATATCGCTAAAAAATCATTAAGAATCATGCTCCCATCAAGTTTACTCAAAATAAAAATCGGTAGTAAAAGTACACGATTCCACTGGCATAATTGAATTTTGTAGGCGTATCATAATGACGGGCTCGTGGAGACATAGAAAGAATAGAACATGTATGGATATTTTATTAAAGGGAGGTAATAAATATCGGTTAATTTAGTTCATCCAGAACAAATTAGCGATATTTTATTACATCCCCTTCATTTCACTCAAAACTCGCTCTGGACACACATACATTCAGTATCATTGCAAATTCATTAAAAAATCGTTAATCTTGTTAGTTTTACGATGCTGTTAACTGTAGAGCGCAGACAGTATATGCTAAGATCAGACTGCATGCCTATGCAGGCTGATCTTAGTCTCTACTGTCTGTCAAAAGCTCTTTGTACAGCAGTAAAACGTCGCTAGAAAGCTGAAGCCGTTCAGGCATCAATTGCATAAAATTGCGTTTGAATGAAGGATTTTTATGTGGTAAAATCTGAATTTCAGCTTCATACCATTCCAAAAAATATTTTTTTCAAAAAGAATTGATTTCAAAAAAATGATTTTGTCTATCTAGTTAATGTTAATGTTTTCGCATTTTCCGCTCTTAAACACGAGGGGTGATGGAGACTGGCTGTTAAAAATAATAAGAAAATATAAACATATAGTCAAAACACGTGGTTTTATAAAAAAACATTTGACAGAAGAAATCACGTCCATTATTCCTTATTTTGACATGCTCATTAGAATATTGACGGTCTTATCATCGTAAACTTAAAATTTCACGTGATTTTTACCGTTATTACTCGCTTTCTTCTCAAGATTTCCTCGTGAAATTCCAAACGACTTCGTTAGATAATGCTATTTGATTGGGCTAAATATGTGAATATGAGGTTAATCTCAGAATAGACAAAAACAATTATCAATTACAATCAGGTATTTGGTCAAGCGTTTTTTGAATTAAGAGAGAATATATTCAGATTTGATATCCAAAGAAAGTAAAAAAATCTTCGACAAACTTAGTGTTATAAAAAATACCCGATTTTATACTTAAACGACTCACTTAAGTTCTCACACTTTTGGCTCGCCCCCTGTGCAAATCAGAGCTATTTTGGGATTTACAATTCGCTGCTCCGCTTAATACGGACACAATGGGGTATGAAAGGCTGAAAGTAAACATGTAGACGGACGGACAAAATCATTATTGTACATTTAAAAAACTCTGAAAAAGCAACATTCGTCATGGTATTAGATGGAAAATATTATACGACAAGAAAAAAATACGTTTCATTTATTCATATCTCAGATTTTCGGCGAAATGTTGGTCCATATAGTAGTCCAAATATTTAGACGTCTACACATGCACCATTCTTTATTTGATATTCGCTATTCTGACATTTCATGTTTTACCTTTGTTATTGCAGTGTAACGTCTAAAAGTATCCTTAACTTTTCCCGTTAGCAAAAATCATTTCGCGATTTAAACAACTGTGGCAGTGAACAACACGACAGATCAATAACATATAACTTCTGAATCAATTCTTACTTGTCGCTCGCCTTAATTTCCACCGAATGTGTCAATTTTCAAGGAAAAAAGTTTTCGCTTTCACTTTCACAATGCATTTCCAATTGTTTTGTTCCAAAGCAGATTTGGGAAAATAAAAAATGGACGGCAACATAATTTTTAAACGAAAAAATAATGCGCGCAGAAACAGTTGATAAATATTCGTGATTTAAACTAAAATTTTTATTTGAGGCTATTTCATAGTGAAGGACATTTATATTTTTGATTCTGTAAGGGAAAAAACAAGTTTGAACGGAAAAAAATATATCGACGGCCACGGGTCAAATCAGCCCATTTTAAATTATGCCTATGATAAAAATTTGCATCTAAACATTCTGCAACAATATACGGTATAATGTAATAAATAAATAAGTTGGTGCGGAGTATGTGCAGTAAACGATATCTTCATTAAAATATATTTTTCATGTTAAATTCGCTTTGTTTTTGTGATTTTTTAAAGTCCCCTTTACGAGAAAAATGTTCGTAGATCTACTGATTAGAACAGAATCAGACCTCAGATTGCATTGCTATTTTTAGACTGGTCGCATCCGAGTACAGAAACGATTGCAAATTTCTCGTGAGAAATTAGCGCAGGGATTCTCTCCCACTTCAAATAATAGTTTCTTCACTGCTGTGGCAGAAGATACTTTGTAACTTAACCAGCGTTGTTATATCCTGATCGCCGACAATGTTGATTCACAGACACATTTTTTTGTGACACTTGACACATACACACACAATATATGTAAAACTAGATTTTGGAATAGTTTGTTCGAAATGACAGTTTCCATACCCGATTTATCGCGGCTACTTAGTCAGTTATGAACTCGGTTAACTTCTTTAAGTCGGGATTTACTCCGATAATATTGCAAACTTACTTGAACTTAAATCGTCAAGTAGTAGAAAGAGTAACATTGTATGTTCGAATTTGTGAACCGTTTTAATTGTAAGCCAAAGTTCGTTAACTTTGAAAAAAAAAATGTAACCGTGTGAGTCTGAAGCCCTGTGATTTTCGCAATATATTCAGTCTACTATTGTTTCACTGACATAAATTGCGGGGAAAAAGCTCGTCGTTATTCGGTTGAGTTCGGAAATAAGTTCTGATGACATGGACGCGACCGAAGAAACCTAGACTTATCTGTTTTATAATATATTATAGGCGTCCGCGCAGGACGAGGTCTTAAACCTATAAGTACATGTACATGTTTTATTTCGAAGGTTCGTCCTTTAGAATCTTTTTTATAAGATTTTAAAGATAACTTAAGATATTTTGGTTGAATTTTCTTGACGGTGTCAAGGCTGTTCGTTTATGCGACCAACTTACATCTGTTGGTAGAATAACGAGAATAGTGTAACTTTGTTTAAAATTTGTTGACCATTAAGCAATTAAAGCCTATCATTTATTTATTCGTCAAACTTAATTTGTAAAACTTGAAAAAAGGACAATATACATAAAAGAAAAATTATCAGAACAAGATCTTTAATCTCCAAGAAATAGTTTACCCCTTACATTTGTATGTCTCTATTTCAACCGTTTTCGAAATATCTCGCTAAGCCAAGTTAACATAACCCATGGACGCCGTACGATATCGCAGCTTATGGGTTTTTTTAAATTTTGACACCTAAAAATTTCATTATCTACAGCCTATATCACAAAATTGTGTGGTGCCCAACGGATTTTATAACCCTTTCACCCACGAATCATTGTGTGCACGTGCAGCGATAAGAAGTCAATCGCAAAGATTGCAAAGTAATTGCGGTGACTGTATGATTTGTCATCTTATGTTAGATCTACTTTAGACCATGCGGCTCCTGTACTTTTTCCCAACGGTGCCTATACGGGGATCGTAGAATAATTATGTGGTAAAGATTTCTAAGCATAAAGTCGACAGTGACCGTGCGATGTCCCTGTGGCGATTTTGTGATGCCTTAACGACGTGGTTGCGGGCCTCCATACGATCTTGTGATTTAAAAAAAAAAAATAAAATTGTTTAGCTTTTTTTGTACAAAACGTAATGTCTTCAGCATCTTTAAAACGTCCTATAACCACACGGAACTCCTTCGTTACCGCAAGGGCTCTCCATGATCTCTGGGTTTCGGCGAGTTCCAGCGATAGAATATGTGACGTCCAAAATTGAGACTGATCTAATGTTTACAAACGCTTGGAAAATTGTCATGGTGCATAATTATACTGTTCCTTTTTATCCATGTGCCATCTTTATGGTGTATTCTGAGATAATGGTCAAAATTATCAAAGTTGGCAAATACGGGAAATAAACACCACTGTTTACAGATGCAATATGACAACATAACCATACGCACCGAATACGCAGAAATTTTATTTAGTTGAAAGATGATAATAAACTAAAAGGCAATCTGGATAAGATAAGTTATATAAGAAAACACACAGTACTAAATTTAAATGTACTGAGAAATTACATTTGAAGCGATTTCTTTTAATTCAACAAACAATACGGGACGAAATTTGTTCGCAAAAAGATACAAAACGTTTTCTATTGGGAAAAGAAATACTCCAGGACTAAATTATGTGCATAAACCATTTTAAAATGCGATTTCGTAAATGATAAGAAACACCCCGGAATTTAATCAAGCATGGACTCTGTATAGTCAGGCTCTGTGATTCAAGTTCACAGAAGACGACTCCTCGCGTAAAAATAAACCGGGACTGATTCTTAATGCATGAACGAGTTTTAAATACGTTTTTTTTTATAGGATAAGAACCTACAGGGCCATAATTTAAGAGCACAGAACACTAGCACAACGAAGTAATAGACTAGTTTCATTTTATGAAAATTGTAATAAATCGTAGCACAAGAAGAGCATTCTACAAGTCTTTTTGGTCAGAAATTGTATCAGAGATAATTGTTTAAAAAACTACACTTGGGCCGTTTGACCGAATGCAAAATCAGAAATAGGCCCTTCTTTCAGTTTTCAGAAACAGCTAATGGCCCTTTTAAACCAAACTACGGACTGTTTTTTACGGAATAACGGCCAGTTTAACTAGATACTAAAAGGAATTGTAGATCGGTAAATTAAAATAGAATTAAAACAACAGAGAATCTTATAGAAACAGACAGGTATTAAAGTTGCATTTTTTTGTGCCCGAGGCATATATAATGGAATAGAACAGACGATGGATTTAAAAAAAGGTTAATATTTTCTTTTCCACGCATTCAGCCCAAATTTGAATATTCTTTTTTCCTTTAATCGTGTTACTTTTACCTAATTTTGTGTGATACATAATGACTTTGTAGACTTTATTTTTAATACACATTTCGGTTGAAATAATTCCAATCGGTGGTTCCACAATTTCCACGTGCTGTTTTTGTTTACTTAATTGGAATGTTCGGCATTGTTCGACAGCGGAAAACATTATTTAGAGGGTTACTGAGTTTCAATAGGGATTAATAAATGATCTGGTAAGTTCACTTCTCATAAATTGTTGCATTCGACGCATATTTCATTGTCCCTTGTGTTAATATATAGGATGTTTGGCATTTCATTCCTTAAGCATGTGTATTTTGTGTCCAAACAGCGAACCGTTTCTTCATCGGGATTTGCACAGGGACACAAACAGGAAACTGATAAGACCCGACATACACGATAAAAGTCAAAATGTAAAATAACGTATGTCGGGTCTTATAAATAGGACTAGTCCATATAGAAGTCAAACGGACTATAACAACTTATTAATCATTGCAATGCATTTATTTTAGTATTACAACAGAATTATATCTTTAATCTCAATTTAAAATTATGAAATTTCTCAGTTAAGAATGAGAATAGTTTTATCATGGGCCCGGGGCCCACATCCGCCCTAGACTTCGAATTGACACGGCAAAAGAGAGACAACTCTTACATTTATCATGTTTTATAACGAACCAGTTATCCCGCTTTATTTCATATTTGACCTACAAATGCCAACTAGATAAATGTCAATCATTAACCTTATTTCCGCCCGTGTTATAAATATCCCTACTAAATCAGACGATTGCTTTCCCTTTTAAATAAATACCTCAAAACGAATTTAAACTTGGAAGAGCTTAATTTCGATTTTCTTGTCTCTACATATCGCTTACATTACAAAGGTAAGCGGGTGACTGGCCGCGAAATGTGTAATTGATAAAAGGTGTGTTCCCATGCGTCATGCACTCTAAATAATGACATCGATTTTTCTCTACCCTTGGATGTTTTCAAAATGGCTACATAGCCTTTAGTGATATGTTCGGACTAAATTATTCTTTACAGCGTGTTAGATCGTCCAAAATGATGTATTGAAAATCTTTACAGGTAAGTTGATTTCTACTACACCTTTACACATATGCGGGTCTTTTATGTAGATTTTAATGTATTGGATGCTCTTCTGTGTATAGCGTCTTAATTTGTGTAGGCAGCCCGTTCAAGATCAAAACGTTTGCTTATTTCAATAACATTTTATAAATTAAACCCCGCTTTGCAAGTGAACGCTCAGGTCGGGTGCATAGTGGCGATCGGATGGCAAAATATCGAATCTACCACAGTGGCGCGTTAATCCTTTTTCATGGTTTACATGTATATATGTCTTATATATACATGTGAAACATGAACATTTTTAACGCCTTGTCAAAACTGCATCTTGAATCAAGCTGTAGATGCGACATTCAGTCCTGCGTTCAGGATCATCAAACGGTGCAAACAGTTTCCAATTGTACCCCGATTTGCACGTGCATTCGCGTGCAAAGCGGGATCCAATTGGAAAACTGTAAGCACCGTTTGGTGATCCTGAACGCAGGGCTTGTCGCCTATCAACGATAATTGGGATATATTTACATAGATCGAAATATTATCAGTGTCTCGGTTCGCTGCTTTATGGATCTTGCATGTTCACGCACGTGTAATGAGTTACAATCTCTCGACTTGGGCACAATGGTATAGTATACATATATGAAACGCTAACCGTAACCGACGGGGCAAGCCGCGGGGTCCTAGTGGAGACCTCAGTTGGCCTTTGATGCGGCCCCGGGAATCAAGTTCCGCAATTAATTTGGTTGTTAGCCTTATTTTAGGATAAACGAGCGTTTTTTAGTCTTATACTTTTGCATTCTGCATCAGATAACGGGTTACAGTTAAGAAGCTTGTGACATTGACAGGCTGAATGACATTGGAATGGTTTCGGAATAAATTTGAATGGGTTGCGGGGAGTATTTTTGAGTTGAATTTAAGGGAGGTACAATATTGAGGCTGATTTTGTTCAAGCTGAACAAAATAAGCGTTAATTATTACACTCCTTTAATAAAAAATGCATAAAATTCTATAAATAATCCCAATGTCTTCACAACCCAACCAGACGTTTACAAAATTCAAATAGATCGTGGTTTTTTTTTATTTTTATTTTTTCTTAAAGATTTTAATGTTGAATTGAGTTGTTGATCTAATCATTTTAGTGATAATGAGCGTTTTTGATTGTTTTGAGTGAGTGTTTGGAATGAATGAATGAAGGGCTGATTTAGAATGGTTTTGATCGGAATGACTGTCAATTTCACGATGTTCTTAACTGTAAATGAGAATCGGCTTTTTGTAATGCAGGTACAGTTCTAACTTTTTGGAAGCGCTCCGTTTTCGAAAATACATGGTAGGTTTCGGGAACATTGAAATAAACCCAGATATTAGCAGAAAATAGTGTATGGCGAATTTGTAAATTAACAGGCCATTAAAGGAGGAATCTTAATCTTGATACTACCGGACTAATTTAAGCTGTAATATCAACGTTTACGTTGGTAAACAAAAAGGATTTATGAACATATTGTTATTAATTCATACCGGAGGTCAAGAGTGCACTTAAGCGCTATGACCGGACTGAGAAATTCTCAGCGTTGAAAGCGGTATAAATACCAGGACAAAAATATTAAATTGATACCAAGATGATATCACCACGATGGTCAAAAATCTCTCTGTCTATGAATAGATCTAGATATATCTTATTTTTACTTTCCTGTGTACCAAATTATGTATGATGATATTTATAAATAATTATCATTCATATGGAAAATTGAACTAATCGAACCAAAAAATTCCTATGTTTATATCCATAGTTATTTTGTCGCGGTTACCAATAGTTCAGAAAATGACATTAAATTGGGCCAGTATACCAAAACGGAAGGCCCGCTTGTATTGGGTGGATAGTCGTAATCTTAAGCGGGATGAGCAACTGAGAAAGTCGTTGTAGTACTTATGAAAGATATACCAGGAGTCCTTTGTTAGATACTCAAGCTGTTGAGATATTACCGAAAACTGAAGCGAGGCAATTCCCACTTGAAGACAAACAAAATGAGGAAGATTAAGTCTTTTAAAAACACAGTTTCTTACTGAAACTCTATGATGTGGGTACTCATTTGTACTCACCCTACGAGACGATTCACTGAAATGAGTACTCACATCACGGGGCTTATTTATTTTTTATTGAAATATTTTCATCCAAAATTCATTAACCCACCCACCTACGCCTTCTAACTTAAGTTCTATTAATTGATCGCTCAATGCATTTGTTAGTTAAAAGATACGTGACATATATATATATCATTGATACAATGATGCATACATTTTAAGAAAAGGAGAACTTTCTTATTCGAATCAATTATCAGTTTACACAACCTTACTTAATTCTTATTATTTAACTAAGACAAGTCTACCTCAAATCAAACTCAAGTAAAATTCTTGATACAACGTATCTCCATAGCTAAGTGTAAAATGAGTTGGAAGCTCGTAAAAGGTGTATTGTCGAAGCTGGTCGGAGAAATATCAGGAAATCATGTTTAATTGCTGCAGCCGTCGTGATATGACTGAAAACCATGATTGTTGAAAGTGACGTTAAAGTACACAATTCAAATCAATTCAAGGCAATTCGACACTAACGTGCAAGCATTTTTTACATGTAACTAACATTTTATATGAGTTACATCTAGTATTTGTCAACCTGTCGTTTTCAAGGTCAAGTAAGATGTTTACTGCTTGTACACAGGTATCTTCATACTGATCAAGTTTAGACATCTTAAAGGTAAAAAAAGTTTGCTTTTCCAGAAGAAAAGATTATCAAAACGAGTTGTCTGTCTTTCTCGTGAATATGCCTGAGCAATGGCTACATGTAAGCCCGATTTAGAAATTTTCACCTGGGAAAACCGTGTAGGTCTTTTATGTTTTGCTTTTTAGCTCTACTGACTAAAGGTCAAGACCTTTCGCGATGGCGTGTTTCCGATCCGTCTGTGCATCCGTCTGTCCGAGCGTCCGTCCATTAACCTTTCCTTGTTAAAGTGAGTGTTAAGTAATCAACTGTTATTTCCAAATCCATGCATATTTTTATGCCCCCGATAGGGAGGCATCATAAATTTGACTTGTCCGTCCGTCCGTCTGTCCGTCTGTCCGTCTGTCCGTCCGTCCGTCATTCCGTCCAAAAACTTTAACATTGGCCATAACTTCCTTATTACTTAACATATTCGCATCATACTTTACCACAACATTCCTTGGTACATTACCTTTCTGTAGGCACATACTTTGGTGACCTTGACCCCTGGATGACCTTGACCTTCAACATAGATTGGCCATAATTTAAAATCAAAGCGGTGTCGGGGGCATTGTCATCTTACAGTGACAGCTCTTGTTTACTTTTTATTCATAACATCTAAACCCTTTGGCATGGGAAATTTTTGACATTTTGCGAAAAACTCGCGATACAACTCAAATACGGTATTGTGACTTTTGATTACAAAACATTTGTATGCACACGACGAGTCAAAATGGCGAATTCTACTTGTATCGTATACACATGTACAGTTAACAACATCGTGAAATTAACAAGATGGATGATTTGGGAATGATTAAGGAATGAAATTGAATGAGTGTGTGGAGCGAGTTTTGAGTGCATTTAATGGGAGGAAATCCTATATCGCAAAATTTTGTTCAGGATGAACAAATTTGTGACATTGATTACCTCCCTTAAATTAAAAATGCATAAATTTTCTACAAATAGCTTCCTATTTCTTCAAGATCTAATCAAACGCTTACAATTTCAATTAATTCAGTGAAATCCGTATTTTTTCCCAGCTATTTTGTTCTTTGAACGAAGTTTTTGTTGTTTTTCATTGAGTTTGGAGCGTTTTTGAATGGCTTGAGTGAGTGTTTTGAATGAGTGAATGGAGCACCGAGTGAGCGATTTAGAATGATTTTGATAGAGATGAATGTCAGTTTCACGATGTAAATAACTGTAGTACGTTTTTTTATCAGAAGTAAATTTCTGTAGCTAAGACCCTAATAGTAACCCGTGATCCCACCAACAAAGCACAAGAGCATGATTTTTTTTTTTATAGTATTTCTATTATTGGCTGTTACGAATCTTTTCTTTTTTTATCGATGTCAGATTCATTTCTAAACAACCAGGCCTTATACGCGTTTATATTCAGACCAACACTATGGGTAGATTTTGCGCGGTGAGCCGTGAAATCAACTTTTTACTGTTAGATTCCCATGCCATTTATTCGAAATAGATAAAACAGGTTAAAAACGCATTAAGAAAGTTTAAAATTTTCCTTGAAAACCAACGTTATTGCTTGTCTTAAAACGTAAGGTTCATTTAAACCTTTACTTTCCTAATGGCAGTGAAGGGATTAGGTTAAATTCATATCAGTTTCTTTTTGATAATACCCGATTTACCTATGGAAATGGACCCAGCGCCTACATCTGAGCTCAGTTTTGAAAAAAAACTATACAACTGTAGACAAAATTATCTTTGACCGATCGAAATGACGTAACTAAAGCCTGAAAGAAGCTTAAGTAACAGTATTTTCGTCGAACAGCAAAAATTCACATATGAGGTACGGAAGGTTGGTTACTAAACGAGTCAGGCTGTCATCATTTGTCATTTATTGATTTTCGATAAACATCAGACATTTCAGTTTAATTAATTCACCTCATATTTACACCTGTTCGCGTTATGTGATACTTTTTCTCGAGAAAAAATGTGAAAAAGACACACACTTTTGTTTAAGATTACTGACGACTTCTCTTACCAATAGCTACGTCTGAAGCGGGTTACAATTTCTGAAACGTTGGGGAACGTTTTTGAAACCTGAACACAGGGCTGGTAGTCGAAACGACAAGAGAAATGACAGGAAACTAGCCCTTGTATGATTTAGCTTCACCGGAATTTGCGGTGCACGGAAATACCGTTCCCAGCTACATCCACCTCTTCGAATTGTTAACTACAGTTAACAACATTGTAAAACTGACATGGTGTAAGATTATGGAATGATTTAGGAATGAAATTCAAGGAATGTGCGGAGCGACTTTTGCGTGAATTTTAATGGGAGGTAATCCATATAGCAAATTCTGTTCAGGATGAACAAAATTAGCAATATTGATTACTTCCCTTTAATAAAATAAGCATACAAATTCTAAAGATTGGTCCTATTTCTTCAAGAACCTATCAGACGCTTATCATTTCAATAATTAAGTGAAATCGTGGATTTGTTCCCAACCATTTTTATTTTGAACAAAGTTGTTGTTATATGTTTTTCACTTAGTTTGGAGCGTTTTTGAATGGTTAGAGTGAGTGTCTGGAATGAGTGAATGGAGCGGTGAGTGAGCGATTTAGAATGGGTTTGATTGAGGCGAATGTCAATTTCACGATGTAATTAACTGTAACAGTACATGAAAACTATTAGCAATTTGCGTACATTTATCTCTATGAATCTACCCCTTAACCCATGTCATGCTGACCCCGGAATATTCCTGACCCCGGAATATTCCTGCTTTGGCAGGAGCTATAGACAAACATCAGCCTGCACATATGTGCAAGACAACAAGAATTGTCAACAGATTTAGTTATTCAAATAAAAATTGACCTACAGTTGGTACTTTCAGTGTTTTATGCCCTTTGATTTTTATGCAAATTTTTAGCCAAAATTTATTCAGCAAGACAAGGGTTAAGATCGGTCTGCGTTCTGGATAACGTGGCGCTCGTGAGAGCACTAGAAATATAACCCCGCATTACTCTATCAAGCTAACGTGTTGAATACTACGTGTTTAAAATGTAGTAGGGGAAGGGACTCGCTCTCGAAAACTAAGCTTTCTTGATCTTATGATTGAATTGTTCAATAAAAGCCAAAATTCAAATCATGGAGATGCAGATGTATTATCTATCGGGGTCCTTAAGACCTGCTTTTAATTGATTGGGTTTAACACCGCTTTTAATATTCTTTCATTCATAATGCCATGGCTGTAGCACCAAACAATGGGGTCCGGGTATTTCTTGGACAGATACTACATTTACATCAACTCTGCTGCAATCGACTTAAGGTTTACGATATATCCACCCATTGATGGGAGACAAATATTTGAAAGGATTTTAGCTCTCGCCAGGGATCGAACCCAAGACAGCCCTAGAAAAGCTGCCAACTGCTTTGTGGTGGTGTTTCATTATTTTTTTTTCCTGAAATACCGATCATCATAGGCGTATTTAGGATTTGGAAATTAATACGCAATCAGAAGGCGTCCACCAAATAATACATAGGATAAAGGTCATATGCGTACTGTAACAAAAAAGGATTGCCCTCCACCTTCTCTCCTTTTTATGATTTTAGCTTTGGTGAATAATAAAAACATCGTAACTACAGCTTAAATTATTTTTTCGTCAGACGATTTATTTCTTTTACGCATTTGCGTAATATGCGTTATGGTAGTTACGCCCGTGATCATCGTATAATTATAATTGTATTGATTATTCATATTTGTTGTAAATATGATATGAATCAATGGGGCTGAAAAAATTGTTAGCTTTCTCGTTTAGTCCCTGCATTATTGATAACGTTCCATAGCAACCCGAATGTCGAGGGAATTGTTTATATGGCGTAATGTTATTGACACCAATTGATTACATGTGCATATAGATTCTAAATTAAATGGATGTTTTAATTCAAAGTGAATTTTCCCCATCGATTATCATTTTAGGAAAATAGTCTGATCAACAAAATGAAAATGTATTAAAGCTCCAGACAAAAAGAGTAAATTATTTGATGTGGGTACTTATACTCATAGATTTAATTCAAGTTGATTCCGTCCGATTTCTCGCACCCTGATTGGTTGAAAAATTGTTTTTATTTTTTAATCAAATTAATTTCGATCACACAACTATTTTGTAAGCTTCTGCTCTTCCGATCTTATTTGGCTCAGTGGTTAGTGTACTTGTATACCAAACATTTGAATATTGTTGTCCGCGTGGGTTCGACACCGGCTTACGTAGGATATTATTCAGCTATGCTTCGGTTGAGGACAGTTCGTACGTAACACCCATCCCCGCTCTAGAAGAGAAAGTATCTCTGTCTGCGATAACGTAGCCATTTCTATGGTAAAACTGACGGGTAGTCTCTCCACCAGCTAATCGAAGAGAGGGCTATGTCATGCCGACAGCTTACAGCCTCTTTTAACGTCCCCCGCCGATGTTAAGCGCCCTTGCCCTTCGTTCAGGATGACGTAACAGTGCAAAAGTTTTCCAATTATTCCCCGCTTTGCACACAAGCGCAAGTGCAAAGTGGTTTATCTTTGGAAACTGTTTGCACTGTCAACCTGAACGCAGATCTGGTGTTATTTTTGATAACCTCTCTGTAAATTTTGTTTACAACAAATTACGCCCCTGCACTTTTCATACTTTAGACATCCGTGTTGTTTTTTACTATCGACAGCCCTGCGTTCAGGATGGAAGCGTTAGCGAAGCGTTTTCGAAATGATACCTCGCATTGCACGTATGGGCACGTGCAAAGCGGGATATCATCCCAAAGTCGCTCGCGAAACGCTTTTACATCCTGAACACAGGGCTTGATATGTCCTATAACGGTGTCCAAAGCAAGGGACATAATTCAGGGAACTTACAAGACGGAATAGTTTCTGGTTCATTCCCCTTGTGTCGTGCCTACAGAAGGGAGGCTACTCTCATCACATTTACCATAGTTTGTAAGTTTTATCTCCCATACATTTAAAATCGCGCGTAACTCCAATATGATACCGCACGAAACGTATCACGAATCAATTTGTTTGAATTGGGTTTTACGTCGCTTTCAAAAATCTTTCAGTAATATCGCGGAGGCTGGAGCACCTAAGAACGGAAACCTGGTATTTATCACACCAGCACAATCTTAAAATGCCTTCCTAGATCTACGATTATCAACCTATTTGCTAGAGTGACAAGGGAAAGGATGAGTGCCGTCGTGGGGGATAAAACTATGGATCTATTGAATGTTAGTCTAACGCACTACGCCTGGGCTAAGACGGGAGATCCAGATGAAAAGCGTAGATGCTGTAATGCAAGTCTCAAGTCTTAATGTCTTATTGAAACCTACATTCCGGTCTCGACTAGGCCGCGATTCCTTTGATTGCCTACAACGTTGGGTTTGTAAAATCATTAAATTAAAATTTGGGTACCTATATCCAAAACATTCCTTCGCGTTAGACTGTCTTGCTGTCGACCTGAAGGATAGTGGTTCGAACCCCAATGTCGCTGGTGGGTTTTTGGACCAAACAAATACTAACCATACCTGGTTTATACAGTTGTAGAAAACGATTACCAACTTGCTCTTCTTCGGGGGATGTAACATCTCCACTAGTCAAGGGGTATCGAATCAATAGCTTCTTCTCGATTACCGAATAAAGCGTTCGTAACCCTTGGTTCGACAAGATGGGGATGTAATCGCATGTAGAATTAGTGTTCTAGAGCGATTATTTAAGTTGAAGCATCTTAAAAGTCGCCTCAATCGGACGTCTGTACTTTTAGAAAGGAAGAAAAATATTTCGATGAAGTTTCTCGACAAGGTCAGACTGCACGAGCCTTGCAGGACTACGGGTAACAACTTCATAAAATTGACAAGGTGGGTGATTTTGGAATGATATGGACGAAATTAGCTATGATTAATTACTTTCCTTTAAAAATATCAACGAAATTTCCTGTTTGTGTACCTTTTCGGGCTAATCGGACGATTTGAAAACTACTCTCGATCATTGGATTGTGCACCTCAAATTTAAGGGCACTTCATTAGCCGGGAAAAAGCAGTATATTCAGGTATATTGTATATCAAAATGAAGGTATTCATAAGCACAAGCAGCAACATAAGACCGCGATAGCTATAGCGGTATAGCCAAAACATTGTGGAAAAGAGTCATTTTGTTCAGAACAAGCAACTGCATGACGGTTGGATAAAACTGCCCCATATTTTAATAAAGTACAGTCTAAAGTACTATCCAGGTAGTACTACTAACGTTGATATAAAACTCAGTCTCAAAAGGCTCTTTTGAAACAATCAATTTCATTTTATTTTGTCAACAAACATGTCAAACCGGTTTGGTCTGTTTTCAAAATAGATGTGAGGTATGGTGCAACATCGTACCATAATAGATGTGAGGTATGTTCTGCGATTTATTTCAAATTATAAATTTTTAATTCAATCATCTGTCATAAATTACTATATATTCATCATTCTGTGAAATAGAAAATGATATATTGCTAAACAACCTTACAGGTAAATAAACTATTTATGTCTATTCATGTTGTGATAACACACCATACCATACACAGAACTACATGTTTACAAAATTAGAATGACATATATGACATATGTGTTTATAAAATAAGTCAAAATTAATTGCTTGTATAACTACGTTTTGGGCCCGAATTTCATACCAACGGTTGTAGTACTACCTGGATAGTACTTTAGACTATACTTTGTTAAAATATTAGCCATTTTTTTTACAACAGTCAAGCAGTTGCTTGTTCTCTACAAAATGACCCTTTTCCCACAATGTTTTTGCTATACCGCTATAGTTATGACAGCCTTATGTTGCTTAACTGCTTGTGCTCATAAATAGCTTCATTTTGGTATATAATATACCTGGACATACTGCTTTTTCTTGGCAAATGAGAGCCCTTAAAATTTAGTCTCAAACACTTTACATGAACCTTAAATAGCGCATTAAGAAAGTTTACAATTTACCTTGTAAACCAACGTTATTGCATGTCTCAAAACGTAAGGTTCACTCAAACTTGTACTTTCATAATTGCAGTGAAGGGGCCTACGTCAGAGCCCAGTTTACAAAATACACCTATAACATTGTTGTCAGATTCGCTTCTTTTCATACTCCCGAAGTCGATATGTCAGCATGAAAAAGTTGTTACTGCATATGTTTAATGCTGAACGACCGAACTACTCCTTTTTCTGGGCCACATTAATAATTTCGGAAACCGCTGGCAGAATTCCCTCAATTTTCACAATACATCGCATTGTTTTCTGGATTTCTGGGATTTCGAATCGCTTGACCTCGCTAGACGAGCTAATTGCTAATTTCCGATAACTCGAGCGATCTTTATTGTTTCGTCCTTGCGAAACAGAAAATGTCCTTTTGTGATATAGAGATTGTAAAGTTACAGATAGAGGTGGTATTTTGGATTTCAAATTAAATCATTTCAATTATTCTTGTACAAATCCTATTATGTGGGTACTCACATGTTGAGTACCACAACATAGGGCTTCAATGAGAGATAACGATTTCAGCCTGGCTTTATCCCCTTTTATCTGTACCTCTGAAGAATGTGGTCAGTTATTAACCGAAGTCTCGTAACTGCAGCTTTCACAAGCTGTTGTTTCTAGATTTTGATTACCGGTTAAATTCATGTAGCGTTATTCAGTACTGCGTGTTTTTTTCGTTGTTATCTTTGTTTGGTTTTCTTTTTGTTCTAGAAGATTTTGGGTCGCTGTCTGTCCTTTTTGGCTGTTTTGACCTCGTTGCCCTCATATACACCATTTTATTTAAGACTATTTCGTATAAGTTGTTTTATAACACTAAATATGGGCTTGCTTTCGTTTCATATTCTCAGTCTGTCCTTCCACGGCTCCTTAAGTATGTTCGTACGTTTTGTAAACTTACAGTTAACAACATCGTTAAATTGACAAGGTGAATGATTTTGGAATGATTTAGGAATGAAATTGATAGAGTGTGCGGAGCGAGTTTTGAGTGAATTTAATGGGAGGTAATCCAACATCGCAAATTTTGTTCAGGGTGAGCAAGATTAGCGATAATGATTACCTCCCTTTAATAAGATATGCATACAAGTTCTAAAGATAGCTTCCTAGTTCTTCAAGAACCGATTAGTCGCTTACAATTTGAATCATGTCAGTGAAATCGCGATTTTTCTCTCTCCGTGTATAATTTGAATGACGTTGTTGATTCTATATTTTTCAATGGGTTTAAGCGTTTTTGAATGGTTTGAGTGAGTGTTTCGAATGAATGAATGGAGCGCTGAGTGAATGATTTAGAATGATTTAGATCGGAATGAGTGTCTATTTCACGATGTTTCTAACTGTTAATTCGTATCATGTCCCCTTCTGTCAGTCCGTCACTCCTTAAGTGCGTCCGTATATTTCATAAACTTACTCTTATATTTAGTGATATCGAGAAATTGACAATCACATCGATGAAAACCATTCTAAATCGTTCAACCGTAGACCTATGTTGGACACAAGCTGGAGGCTAGGAAAGGATGTAATGGTAGTACTGGTGTGAAAAAATACCAAGAATCAAGTGTAAGGTGCTCCAACCGCCGAGATATAACTGAAAGATTGTTGAAAGTGGCGTAGAACCCTATACAAACATCGCTCCCTCAGCGCTCCATTCATTCATTCCAAACACTTAATCGAATTATTCAAAAACGCTCTTAAATGGCTTTAAAAGATACTATCAACAACTACACTCAACATAAACAAATGTAGAAAAAACCGCGATTTTACTGAAATGATTGAAATTTTCAGCGTCTGATTGGCTCTGGAAAAACTTGGAAGCCATTAATAGAACTTGCATGCATATTTTATTAAAGGGAGGGAATCAATATTGCTAATTTTGTTCGTCCTGAACAAAATTAGCAAAATTGGATTATCTCCCTTTAATTTCTCTCAAAACTTACTCCACTAACGCATTCAATTTCATTCCAAAAATCGGTCAGCATGTCAATTTCACGATGTTCTTAACTATATATTTTGGAAAAGCTGCACTTGATACAATAAGCTGCCGCCATGGTTCAGTTGGTAGCACGTCGGACTGTCATTCTAGAGGTCCCGGGTTCGATCCTCGACGGCGGCACTCATTCTTTCTGACTATTTTTCTTCCACCAATGGTCGGCGGCATTCATTCTCACCAATGGATTGTTAATCGTAGACCTATGTACGATAGCAGCTGGAGGCTAAAAAAGAATGTGTGGTGGTTGTACTGATGAGAGAAATACCAGGAAACGATTGTTAGGTGCTCCAGCCGCCGCGATATAACTGAAAAAATGTTGAAAGCGACGTTAAACTCCATTCAATCAATCAGTCCACCAATGGTTGAAAATCAGACAGGCAGATAAGTTTATTGAAACATTTATACAAAGTACATCATCGTTACAGAACATAAGTACATATGTTGTAGCTAGAGGATGTGATGTTGTGAAAAAAATTAACAGGAATCCATTGTTAGGTGGTGCTCCGGCCTCGCAATATAACTGAATCATTGTTGAAAGCGGCGTTAAACCCTAATCAAACAATTTGTATTTTTTACACTAGCCAATGAAATCATTCAATTTTTCAATCGATTTGATTTAAAAATTTTATCATTTTGAACAATTTCGAAGTGTTTTTTGAAAGCGAAAAATCGGAGAGTTTTTTAGTGATTAGAGTGTTTGTTAGGAATGAATAATTGGATCGCTGATAGAGTGATTTTGAATGGTTTTGATCGGAGTGATTGTCAATTTCACATCGATACTAGCTGTACTATCTCAAATTCTGATATTTTATGGGAACGTACGCAAAATTGTAGAAATTTTGCGAAAACAAAACACCCATATCTTCCCAAATATATATATAAAAAAATCATATATTCAAGCAAGCTTTAAGATATGCACCCAAAACCAATCCTAAAGGTATCCCATTATTGTTTCTTTTAATGCATTTCTTCTTCAAAGGTTTACAGGTCTTTCGATTTAACTAAATATGTGACATATTTATTAGATTTCTCACTTCCCAAATCAAGATGTTCGCGTATTTATGATATTGTTATGCCCCAAATAAAATTGTCATGGTTTTTTATACATCTTTATTTCCAACCGATATGGCATAATAAAATTTAGATCATCGAGTGATTGACTTATCCTAGGTTTATTGACAACATTTTATCTGCATTTTATCTATATTTTATACCCATTTTATGCAACAAATTTCACGTGAATCAGTTTTCTGAACATCATTGAAATGTCATTTGAAAAGAGGACCTAAGGGTTTCAGTTAAGAACATCGTGAAATTGACGTGATATGTGATTTTGGAATTAATTTCTAGGGTTTTATACAGTTAACAACATCGTGAATTTGACAATGTGCTTGATTTTGAAATGATTTTGGGAGGAAATTGAATGAGTGTGATGAGTGATTTTTGAGTGTATTTTCAAGGGAAATGATACTTTTTCGCTAATTTCGTTCAATTAGGACGAAATAAGCGATATATTTTACCTCCCTTTATCAAATGTACGCCCCTTTGTATTTGTGTGTCTCCACGGACCGATCAGACACTTTAAAACCCACACCAGCTAGACAAATCTATTGAAAAATTTGACCGATTTGAATGAAATGGAATGGCGTAGCTCCCATTATGCAGAGTATGCAATTGCGTAATACAAATAAATCCTCTGATGAAAAATATTGTTGATGAATGATCATAACATCGAAAATACAGCTTATTCAATCTGTAGTTACGATGTTTTGATTATCCACCAACGCCACAATTATAATAAGGGAGCGGACGGAAGGTGTTCATCTTATGTCACAGTCCTCATATCAACTTTATCCTATAAATATGTTCTTTAGTTGTCGCATAGAAACGCCTATGAAATGTCGACCGTTTTAAACGATTTCACAATGTTTTTGAACGATTGCGAAGCGTTCTTGAATGGTTGATTGAGTGAATGCTTGTAGTCAATAATGAGTGAATATGAATAGTTTATATCGGAATAATTGTAAATTTGACGATGTAAATTACTGCATAATTTACTGTATGTTAAAAGCATAGGCACAAATGCAATTTTAACTTGGAAATAAACGCTATTTTGTTTGATATAATATCGGTATTTTCAGAAAATGTGTGGATAAAAGAGGAACTGGAAAGGGGAAACCCTGCATATATTTGGTATATGTTTTTAGCTCACCTAAACACAAAGTGCTCAAATTTAGCTATAGTGATCACTCACCGTTCGTCTTCCATCAATTGTCCGTTCTAAAACTTATTAGAGATATTCCTTTGGTGAAGCTCTACTCAAGTTCTTTTTTGATTCCATCCATAACTCTAGGTGCTATTGTCACAAGAATGCCGAAACCTCATGAAAACTTTTTTAAAAAAATCAAATTCAAAAGGACGAAATTATAGTCTTTCTCTTTCAAAGCCACCCTAAATGTACACCAAAACAATATTTGGTATTTATAACCAGGTTGACAAGTTAAGGCTTGATTTACTCAGGTGATCGATTTAGGATCATCATAGTACCCTAGATGTTGATATTGCTATAGTCGTAGCGTCATGGCCGTCTTTTTTGTGTGATAAAGACACCCAAAAACTTGACATCCTATGATATATGGTATTACTGTATGAAGTATTGTCCTGAGATTTGGACATATTGTTCACTCTGAAAAAAAGCAACTTCTAAAGCTTATATCATCCTGAAATGCTTTCTAATATGATTCGAAATGAAATTGAGTTAGCTGGAGGAGCAAGTTTTAAATGATACTTTTTGACCTCCTTTCGATGAAATCTGACATCGTTTCTGTTTGTTTTTAACGATTTCGAGTCGTTTTGAACAATTTCAGGGCGTTTTTGAGTGTGTTGAGTAGGTGTTTAGAAACCATTCAATGGAGCGCATCAAGCAAGCTTTTCAAAATAGATTTGATCGAAACGATTGTCAATTTTATAAAGTAAGTAGTTGTAAAACTTTTTGTCGTTTTTTAGAACAAATTCTTGCCCCTCTGAAAATAAAAAAAAATTGCACAACTCTTGACTCCCTCTTCTAACAAGAAATGAGAATATTACTCCACCCATCATAATTCAATGTTTATTTCTTTTCTTGAGACTTTCCTTTTCTACTCTATCATGTTGACTGCCTGAGTTATTTTTTGCTGCGTGATTAAGGAAAACCATATTTGATATAACGCGTCTTTTACCTGTGACCAAAACAGCAAGTGGACATTAAGGAGTCTTGAGAAGTGTATATTATACATGTATGGCAATTAAAACGACAATCCATTCAGAAATTAAAATTTTCAGATTAATCTCGTACCACTCTCGAATCCAGATGTGTTCGTTATCGTAAAGTAAATCTTAAATTCATTTGGTAATATTTTGCTAATAATGTTTATAGTAATTGTAGATTTATGTGTTATTATTTGGTAATATAATTGATATGCGTTTTATAGATATAATTATTGTGAAATAATTTAGAACTTCAGAATGACAGTTAATTTCTGGGATAAATAACTGGGTGATATTAACTCAATTTGTCTTATTACAACTTTTTGGTGAAATATACTTAGTTCGAAAAGAAAGTGGGCTTTAACGAACTTGGACTATCTAAAGGGTAACCATGTATTGTCTGAAAGATTTCGCACCGAAACGATACGCCAAGACTATTGACCAAAGCCATATATATATGTAATTGATTATTCCGTGGTAGACCAACAATTAAATAATCACAATTGTCCACTTTGCATCAACGTAGATTTAGCTGAATGAAAACTTGCAAGACCAATCAAATAACAAACCGTATGGGTAGAAAGACCTCTCAAACTTATTTATCTTATAATTATACAAATATCCGTGTTATAACAACCCATATGATATTTTTTTATGATATCACATAGTTATTCTTGAACAATGATATCATTCAGTTATATTTAGAAACTTGCATTTCAGTTAGAAACATTGGCGAAAACAATACAAAAAGCGGTTACATGTATAAGATAAATATAATACATACTTAGTGTATTGTATGAAAAAATATCTAACTCGGTTGTTAGAATTGATAATTGTCTCGACAGAGCCTCGACAATGATCAATTCTCCCAACCTCGTTAGATATTTTTTGTCATACAAAACACTAAGTACGTATTATAAATATAATTAATCGATGTTCGAATAGGAGTATAATGTTTCTGATTTTGCATCCTTTCGAGCTCTACTATTTTGAAACAAATCGTCTGACTATTGTCTCGCCTTCGCGTCGTTGGAGTTGGCGTGTGCGTAGTGTGTACATTGGCGTGTGCATGACACTATTAAAACGCATACTTGGCACGTGTATTACCACGATGTGACCTATTCAGCATTTCAGGGGTTTAATTCTAGAAGCACATTAAGCATTTCTAGCACTTTTAGCGCTGCTGCTTTTGAACAAAACCCCAGAATATTGCTCTACTAGCCTCGTTGTCTTTTTCCTTGCCGTGAAAGTCGTCGTCGGCGTCGTCGTCGTCGTACAATAACTCCTGTATGAAACTCAAACGTTTATGTGGAAATGGCACTGTGACATTATATTATTTGATGTTAAGATTATCTCATTCTCAATGGCAGTAAAAAGAGATAGGTATCTGCGTTCACAATAATTTCACCAACGTTTTTAAAGTGGTTGTCTAATCTACTACAAATCTAAATAATCATAATCGAATTGCGATTTTTATTTTTGTTGTTGATACTCCTATGATTCGTGTCCTTGAGGCGATTCAAATGAGTACAGTTAACGACATCGTGAAATTTACGAGGTGAATGATTTTGGAATGGTTAAGGAATGAAATTGATTGAGTGTGTGGAGTGAGTTTTGAGTGAAATTAATGGGAGGTAATCCTTTATCGCAAATTTTATTCCTGATGAACAAAATTTGCAATATTGATTACCTTCCTTTAATAAAATATGCATATAAGTTTTATACATAGCTTCCTATTTCTTCAAGAACCTATGAGGCGCTAACAATTTGAATTGTGTCATTGGAATCGCGATTTTTCTCTATCAAAATTTATTTTGAATGACGTTGTTGATTACACATTTTTCACTTGGTTATTGAATGGTTCAAGTGAGTGTTTGGAATGAATGAATGGAGCGCTGAGATAGCGATTTAATTTTCTTTGATTGGGGTGAATGTTAATTTCAAGATGTAGCTACGTATACCGACAACTTAGAGGTTTCTTTTGGAAAATAAGGTACATATACAAACAAAGAGGAAACAAGAACATCAATTAGTTCGATAACATATTGATGCTTCTAAAATGGAGCTTGTTTTATTCTTTAATCTCAATAAAGAGAAAAGTTTTTCATGGAGGATACCCCCTAATAGATCTCAATTGTTGTATGTCTATCCATCTCGGTTCTTCGATCCCCGGCCGCGGCACTTATCATTTCCGACATTTGTCTTCCACCAATGGGAAGATAATCGTAAACCTATGTGGAATAGCAACTGGAGGCTAGGAAAGGGATATGGTGGTGGTACTGGTGTGAGAAATACCAGGAATCCATCGCTAGGTGCTCCAGTCGTCGCGATATAACTGAGAGATTGTTGAAAGCGACGTAAAAGCCCAATTCAAATCAAATCAAAAACCATCTCGGTTCCTACCAATGGGTTGATAATTGAAGACCTATGTGTGTTAGCAGCTGGAGGCTAGAAGAGGATGTGATGGTTGGACTGGTGAGAGAAATACCAGGAATCCATTGTCAGGTGCTCCAGCCTCTGCGATATAACTGAAAAACGTTGAAAGCGGCGGTAAACTCCATTCAATCAATCAACTATCCTTCTCGGTTATTCAAATGATAGCCAAAGGTATCTGCACTTAAAAACAATTTCTCACTCGACTTGGGGACCTTTTTTACCACAGCAAGCGGAACCTGTCATCTCCCATCGCCCTATAACCACCCAGCTATTCTTCAACTGTAAACACACACGTCAGTCTTGGACCATTCACCATAGTTTTGACTGACGTCCGCAGCAGGTTTTTCGCTGATATATGTCGGCAAAAATTAAATGTCTTTGCATGCAATGTGCATCAACCGTCTTACCAATGTCATCGTTAACAAATAGTTTTTATGACATCCTGAGATTTTTCACTAAGTGCTTTTAAATTTACCCCCAACCCTGCATTATGTTTTTTTATGAAAGATATGTTGTAAAATCTCTACCTTATCACATGCTGCAAAGACACTTGATAGCCTTTTTGAAGTCTTGTTCGTTAGCTAAATGGTTATCGTGCTCGACTCGTAATCTGATGGTTGCGGGTTCGAGCCCTATCGGTAGCGGGTAGTGTATTTGGGCAGGGCACCTTACATACTGAGCCCCGGTGCACCTAGCTGTAAAAGTACGTACATGTAGCAGTGGTTAGAATCCCTTGTCTCTTTTGCTAAGCGCATAATAAGTTCTAGTATGAGTTAGGACCACGATGGAAATAAACAGTATTTCGACCTTTTATCGTGAAAACTTATTTTCTCTAAATGTAGAATAAGATCGAATTATCCATCCTTAAGCAATCGAACATACAGTAAATAACATCCTGAAATCGACATTCACTTCAATCATTATCATTCTAAATCGCTCCCTCAGCGTTCCGTTCACTCATTCCAAAAACTCAATCAAACCATTCAAAAACGCTCAAACCCATGATATAATGAATCAACAACGCCATTCAAAATAAATTTTGATATCGATAATCCCGATTTCTCTGACATAATTCAAATTGTTAGCGTCTCATAGGTTCTTGAAGAAAGAGGAAGCTGTCTATAGAATCTATATGCATATTTAATGAAAAGGAGGTAATTAATATCGTTAATTTTGTTTTTCCTGAACAAAATTAGCGATATTGGATTACATCCCTTAAATTTCACCTAAAATCTGGCTCCACACACTCATTCAATTCATTCCTAAATCATTTCAAAATCATTCACCTTCAATTTTACGATGCTGTTAACTGTATCTTTATCAATTTCACTTCGGTTAAACTGCCCACCAAATGGCAAACTGCCCACCACATGGTGAATTGCCCGCCAAATGGTAAACTGCCCACCAAGTGGTAGATTTTTCGAACTTACACGAGAGCAAACGATAGTTCTATTTCTTTATGTCAACTTTAGACTAACATAAATATTTTTATTATGAGGGCAAACTCTCTTTTAAAGCGTTTCAAAGTTTATGGTTTTCTTTGGTCAACGGATTAGATTATATATTTGTTATTATCAGCGACTTCATTGCATCTTTAGGCAAAATAATGTTTGCATGGCGAGTGAATATTGTGGAATTTAATAAAATTAGACAAATTCGTCTTTCAAGCATATTTCCAGAATCTTTATCATGGAGTGTTGAATATTTGGATGTATGATGGAATCTCTATTCGTCGTTTATAATCTTACAGTTTTGAACTGCACTCGGGCGGAAACTGCACTGTTTCGTCACCCAAAATTAATGACTTTGACATAAAATTTAAATATTTGAAAGGCAAAAAAGTCTAAACCCTAAACTGTTGCTGTTTCTGTGACCACTAGACTAAATAATGTGGCCTGACAGAAATAAGCAAAGATGACACACGTTAAATGATGAATTTATGACGTTATAAATTAGATAGGAAACTTGTGAAAGTGAGGTTAAAACGGGGGTTCAAAGAAAACATCAATTTCGGTAACACTTCCATAGCAAGACTTATACAGTCAGATAGATCTTCTATGATTTCAATTGCTAACAGGCGGAAATCTGAGAAAGCAAATAAATCATTTGCATGGAATTTGATCTATTTTTTTTTCGTCTCTGAGGGTCTTTAAACCTTTACGGGAACAATACGATAACGTCGCATAGCCCCGTGCAAAACAATGATGTCATAGGCCACTTCGCTTCCGAGCTACTGTTAGTAACATCGTGAAAATGACATTCATCTCTATCAAAGCCATTCTACATCGCTCATTCAGCGCTCAATTCATTCATTCCAAACACTCAAACCGTTCAAAAACGCCTAACCCCAATGAAAAACATAGAATCAACAACGGCATTCAAAATAAATCGCGATTTCACTGGCGTTATTCAAATTGTTAGCGTCTCATAGGTTCTTGAAGAAATAGGAAGCTGTGTATAGAACTTTTATGCATATTTTATTAATTGGAGGTAATGAATATCGCTAATTTTGTTCATCATGAACAAAATTTGCAATGTAGGATTACCCCCCCCCCCCCCCATTAAATTCACTCATACTCGCTCCAGACACTCATTCAATTTCATTCCTAAATAATTCATCTTGTAACTGTCACGATGTGGATAGCTGAATAAAGAAAAGATTCGTAATGACTGAAATTGAAAATAAGTAAATATTTTCATAATGTGTTCTTTAATGCATTTCTATAATGTTTTGGTTCACTTTCCGTGCTCTGAATAGTTTGACAAATCTATTAGATAACATTATGTTCTGTGGTTGAATGAAAATAACGCAAATTTAAAATCATCAACCAATATTTCGTTTTACAATTTTCCCCAAAACGACATTTAGTTGATTATTACAGTTAGTAATGATTTCCACGATTTCACTGACATGATTGAACTTTGTAAGCTAATGATGGGTTCGTGAAACATAGAAAGAGTTTCATAGAACCTCTATGCACATTTTATTAGAGGGAGGTAATACATATTACAAATTTTGTTCATCTTGAACAAAATAAGTGATATTAGATTAAGTTGTACCTCCCTTAAATTTAACTCAAAACTTGCTCCACGAACTTATTTAATTTCATCCCTAAATCATTCCAATATCATTCATCTTGTTTATTTCACGATGTTTTTAACTGTAAAAGGGGAGGTTCATTTGAACTAAATTTGACTGGGAATGATATAAGATACTTAGAAACCGAGTAAATAACACACACAGTAAAACAACTGCAACCAGCGATATTGAAGTTACCTTGGTGAAAGTCTCTCTAATTATCGTTTTGAAAACTCATAGAAATATTGGACACACATCAGACTTTTTGTAAATATGTATTTTTTTAATTGTAACTTGGACCATTTAATTAGCATGACTTTGCAAGGAAACTGGTCATCAACTGTTTCAGTCCATTACTCCATCGGCGGCGGCGCATACAATCAACAACATCGTGAAATTGACAAGGCGAATGATTTTGGAATAATTTTGGAATGAGAGTGTGGGGCGAGTTTGAGTGAAATTAAAGGGGGGTAATCCAATGTCGCTAATTTTGTTCATCATGAACAAAATTAGCGACATTCATTTCCTCCCTTCAATAAAATAACCCTACGTGCTTTTCTGTTTATGTGTCTTCGTAGACTAATCAACCACTTTAAAATCAACACCGTCCAACAAAATCGAAGAATAATTTGGTCGATTTGATTTAAATATAAATTCTATTGAACGATTTCCAAATATTTTCAGATAATCCTGGAGCGTTTTGATCGGTTTGAATGAATGGTTGGAATGAGTGAATAGAGCGCTGTGTGAGTGATTCAGATGATTGCGACCGGAATGGGTGTCAATTTCACGATGTATTTAACTGTATCCTCTCCGACATTTGTTTTTCAATAATTCTAAAACTAAGTTGGATAGCAGATTGATGCTTTGAAAAGGGGAAATGGTAGTACTGGTAGGGGAAATGATAGTACTGGTACGAGACATACAAGGAAACCATTGTTGAGTGCTCCAGCTGCCGCGGTGTTGCTGAGTATGTTTAAAAAAATCGGCAATCAGTATTATTAGAATGAGAAGAACGCGCAAAGATTCGCGTGTTACATGTATCAGTAAATTTCATGTATGTAATATGAAGAAACACTCTGATTTTTTTTAAATTTATAGTGTTTTTGTGAAATAGTTTCTGATAATATTCCTTGTATGGCCTTGACTTTTCAAGCTACTCGGTCATTAACAAGCCCTTTCGGCTCCAGTCTTGTATCCCTAAATAGATTTGTCGTTCGTTAAAGGCGTTGAACTAAACACACTTTATTTTAGTTATTTTTTTCCATTAACTGCAGATGATATTTAATTATATGAAGCGAGATTGCCCGATAAATGCGTCCATTTTTTTCGAAATTCAACGAAATTGCATTGACAAATTAATAGCATATTTAATTATGGGGTGCATATCTCAGAAAATAACTATGTGAACGTTTAGTGAAGATTGTGTTCAAGGTCTGCTAATGCATTTAGACACGTCGTGAATGATTTTGGAATGGTTTTGGAATTATATTTAAAGAGTATGTGAAGCGACTTTTGAGTGAAGTTGAAGAAAAATGAGCCTGTGCGTGACATTTCCAACAATTTGACATCATCGTGAGATGCAAACATTTAGCAGCTCAGACAGTTACTTAATGTAAATAGAAGATTACCTTACTGTCTACAGGGACTTTAAGGTCTTATGTAACTACAAATCGCATAGTGAAGACTTAGGTCAGATTATGCGGATGCACAGACTGACCTGAGTCATTGCTTTGCGCCCGTTTGAAATTGTTGCAAATCACACGCACAGGCTCAAATAATACATTGTCGATAATTTCGTCCAAGTTGGACGAAATTATCGACAATTTATTACTTCCCTTTAAAAAAAATCTACGTTATTTTCTTTAAATATATTCTAGATTTGTGTCTCTTCGCAGGCGTTTCCAAAACAACACCAGCCACTAAAACAAGCTTTGTTCGGTTAAAATAAAGTTGTGAAGTATTGTTAACGTTTCTGAATGGTTTGAGCGAGTGTTTGAAAAGAATGAAAAGAGCGCTGAGTGAGCGAGAATGATATAGAATTAAACTAGTGTTGATGTGATGATGCTACTACATACGCACATATCGCCGACTTTTTTTTTTAAATTCGCAAGCACCATAGTTAGTTTCACTAGAAAGAGGAACATTTACCCGCACCATTTGAATTGACCAATCGAATTTATACATGGAAAATCGATCGACAAATCCAATATTGTACTCAGGCCGGACCTTTGTTATTCCAAAAACATGTTACGTCAAAATTTTGCAACGGTACACACAAAAAATACGTATTTTTTCTTATGTTTTAAAGAACATGTTTGAATAATTTTAATACAGTTAAAAACATCGTTAATTTGACACTTAATCCGACCAAAATCATTCTAAATCGTTCACTCAGCGCTCAATTCGTTCATTCCAAACACTCACTCAAAACAAAAGAAAACGCTCCAAAATCATTTGGAAACATTTCGAAATCGTTCAAGACGATCAACGTGTTTAATCAAGTCAATCAACTTTTTCTACGATTTATTGAATGGTTTATAATTAAAAAGAGCCTGAATGGTCCATGACGACACACAATCAGAATATTCTACATATTTTATTAAAGGGAGTTAACAAAAAATCGCTAATTTTGTTTATCGTGAACAAAATTAACGATATTGAATTACCTCCCTTGAATTTCACTCAGAACTCGTTCCACGTACTCATTCAATTTCATTCCGAAATCATTCCAAAATCATTCATCTAGTCAATTTCACGATGTTGTTAACTGTACTAAAGACACCCCATATCCAGAAACATGCTCTTCCGGAGATTAACTTCAATATCGTTGAGGCAATTGTTTTTCTAATGGGCCGAAACAAAGTCGTTGTTATTAAATCCTTATCTACTTAATACAGTTAATAGCATCGAGAAATTGACCATCTGAATGGCATTAGAATGGTTTCGGAATGAAATTGAATGAGTGCAATTAAGTCAGGGAAATCGTGGAATTTTACTTACAGTTTTTATTTAAGTTGTTGATTCTATCGTTTTGGTGATTTCGGAGCGTAATTGAGTGGTTTGAGTGAGTGTTTAGAATGAGTGGATGGAGCGTCAAGTGGGTGATTTAGTACGGTTTGATCGGAATGAGTGCCAATTTACGATGTTACTAACTATAAGTATTATTAGCGAAAAGATAAAAACTTTTGTTTTCAATTTGTGTAAACATGTATAGTTTTTCGTATAAAAATGGCCCGAAATTGCTTCGTTTACATACTTCATGTAAAAAATATATTTAAAGTGAATCTGTTTCAAAAGTGGTGGTTAGTATTTGAAATATTTCAAACGGACGTTATTTCTATGTAATTATTACCAATTTCATAAAAAAAAATCCTTAAAAGCGTTATAAAAGTCGCGTAAAAGATCAAAGGCAAAGTTATGTGTTTAGCACGTGGTGTTAGTTCATTATGTGTATTCAAATTTTGTAAAAAGATTTTATCTAGATCATCTCAAAATCTGTTTTTATTGCCAGCCATAAAACTTGGGAGCTATAAACTGAGCCCGAATTAGTTTTATAATCTGTGAAAGGCATATTGAGTTTATGTGCTTATTTGTAAATTGCATTGACATATC
Source organism: Fragum whitleyi (assembly GCA_948146395.1). NCBI lineage: Eukaryota > Metazoa > Mollusca > Bivalvia > Cardiida > Cardiidae > Fragum > Fragum whitleyi. Next base: position 39,848,503 of record OX411557.1, read on the forward strand.
TTTTTGGGCGCCGTCGTTAAATATCGTAGTTGGAAGCGCTTGTCAATCTAGAGGTCCCGGGTTCGATCTCCACTTCAGCCTATTTGTCTCCCACCACTGGGTCGATAATTGTAGACCTACGTGGGATAGTAACTGGAGGCTAGGAAATGTTGTAATGGTGGAACTGGTGTGAGAAATACGAGGAATTCATTGTTATGTGCTCCAGCCGCCGCGATATGACTGAAAAAACGTTGAAAGCGGCGTAAAATCGAATTCAAACTAACAAACATACCGGTCTCCCGAAATTCAATTATGGGGTTTCATTGGTTTGATCCCCGGCGGAGGCACATATCCTTTTAAGTCATTTGTCTCCCGGCAATAGATGGATAATCGTAAATCTAAGAGGAATAGCAGCTTCAGGCTAGGAAAGGATGCAATGGTATTGCTGCTGCGAGAAATGCATGGTACAAGGAATGCAATGTTATGTGATCTAGTCGCAGAGATAAACTGAAACACTGTTGAAGCATCGTCAAATCAAACTAAAAAAATAATAATAATAAAAAAAAACATTCAAAATCATCATGAACGTTGAGAATCTAAGTGCTGTGGGAGCTAATGTGTTATGTATGCGTAAAGAGCAAACTTGTAATAAGTGTATCATATGACCTATGGAAAGTTAGGTTATAGAATATATCTCATTTTCGTTCATTTCAAACGAAATTAGAGATATTCTATTACCTAACTTTAATTTCATTCAAGACTCGCTCTTCTAAACGATTCCATTTCATTCAAGAATTATCCCAAAATCCTTTTCCTTGTAAATTTTACTATGTCCTGAACTGTATGGTCTAGTGTACCAAATGCTCGAATATTTAAGCGAAACGTTGTTGAAATTATCTTTAAATCTATCAGCATGTATCGTACGCGTATGTGGAGTAGCAGCCGCAGGCTTGATAAGGGTTCAATGGCAGTTTGTGTATGAGAAATTTAAAGACTCAATTGTTCTTGATACTCCAGCACTCTGCGGTATGACTGCAAAGTGGTGCTGCACTTCGTTCAAACAATCAAGCTAAAATACCCTTTCAACGGATATAGTCCACAGAACTTAACCCAGGATATCTACATATTTAATGACCACATCTCATGGATGTTTTCTTAAGCTGCTCAACTTACGGAAATTACCGACGATTACTAATTTGTCCCTTGTTAATAATGGTGGACTATACCAGGCTTTGTAAAGACGTAAACAATTTTAAATATTCATTCAATTTCAATTTATTTTGTTAAAAATAAAATACATTGCATTTTATGCAAGTGAATACATGGTTACAAAAAAAAACAAATGTATATAAATTAAAGCAAAAATATATAATCTGCAATAGTTTTGCCTAACAACCTCCAATATGGATTCTCGTTTAACATCGTCAATAACGAGAGTTTCAGTTGGAGGGGCTGTCTCAAAATATGCAGATTTGGAGTACATGAGCACAGAAACTAAATCTAGAATACGATGAATTTTAAAAAAATCGTATTTTAAAATACAAAAAAGAATAGAGAACCAATAATCGCTAAAATTACAAGTATAAAAGCAAATAGGATTTGAACCCTTCTTCACTGCCTTAGTGGAGCCGTAATAGTTCCGCAACATTTCGGAACTCATGAACTTTTACAATGTTGACCGAGGTTTCCTAATGAAAATCATTAGGAAACCTCGGTTAACACTGTTAAAGTTCATTACTTCCAAAACGTTGCAGAACTATTACGAGTCCACTGTCCTAAGTTAACTCGAACTTAGCTGAATATAAGTGCATTCCACTTTCACCTATTAGTTCAAAAGTAAATTTATAAATCGATGTATAGTTTGTGTCTAATTCGTGCCGTTTTATATGTACAAAACTAAGCTAATTAATTCAGTCTGATCGTCTTTAAAATCGATCAAAATAAAACAATTAAACAATTGAACAACAAACATAAAAAAACAAAGATTGGGACACAACTTCACGACTTGGGCTTCTTTCTTTCTTTCTTTCTTTCTTTCTTTCTTTCTTTCTTTCTTTCTTTCTTTCTTTCTTTCTTTCTTTCTCTCTCTCTTTCTGGTTTTCTTATTTCTCTCTATCTTTCTTTCTTTCTTTCTTTCTTTCTTTCTTTCTTTTTTTCTTTCTTTCTTTCTTTCTTTCTTTCTTTCTTTCTTTCTTTCTTTCTTTCTTTCTTTCTTTCTTTCTTTCTTTCTTTCTTTCTTTCTTACTGATGTTCTTATTTCCCCCTTTCCTTCTTTCTCTCTTTCTTTCTTTCTTTCTTTATTTCTCCCCTTTCTATCTTTCGTTCTTTCTCTTTCTTTCTTTCTTTCTTTCTTTCTTTCTTCCTTTCCTTATTCATTCTTTTCTCTTTCTTTCAAAAACATCTTACTTAGAGTTTTGGTATATCTAATAATATATTGCACATTAACATAGACCATTACCGTTTAAGTAACAGCCTTTTTCGTCGCATTTTTCTACTTTCTCCGTAATCTATGCATATCTAAACACGTAACGTGAAACCACAAAAAAAAATCCAAATTTCCCTACAAAATTGACAAAAACATAAAGAAAAAAATGCCGTTTTCAAAATTCAAGTTGGTTTGAAGTTTTAACTAGTTTGAAGCGAAATTTTCTCGATTTCAATGAAAGATTTGTATGAAAGAGAAATGAATTGCTTGCCAAAATATTTCAATTTTATCTTTGATATTTTGAAGTAATAAATCGCTGTAATGCTACTATACTTTCTTTAAGAAAAAAGTCTGTCTTTCAAAATCCAAAAAGGCATTTGCCCAGAATTATAACTTTTGACGGGAAACCATTTCTGTTACAAGCTGAGGCTACGAGGTTTAAGTTGCCAACCGAGGATATAATTTGTATTCATTTATTAGTTTATTAGTTTAAAAACAAAATCTGAATTGTGTGACAACTAGTATTTTCTTTCCAAAGCTTTACTAAGATATGGAGCTCAACGTGGACGAGCGACCAAAACCTCGTAACTACAGCTTGGTTCAAGCTGTAGTTACGAGTCATGTGTCGCCCATTTACACTTACATTCGAATACGCAATTGTAGAGAAGATTTCCAATACATGTAGATATGTACATGTAATCAGCCCTCTTGTCAAAATAGCATATTTTGCACTTCATTCCAGAGTTTATCCTTATTTCCATTCGGCAATACGAGCATATTATCTCGGTGCATAAATACATATTAGTTGTTCAAGAGAAGCCAATATGAGGGGGGAAAATATGTCTTAATCTCGCAGCATTTCACAGCACAGTGTCAGCACTGTTTGCAAAATTGAACACAACGGGTTTGCACTTCAAATGTATTACAACTTCCTCAGTCAAACAAACTCTTCTTCGCCAGATATAGAGCACCTATTTTGATTGCTGTACTAGTTCCACTTCCATGCTGGCTACCCCAAGGTCTCATGGCTCGATCCCTCCGACAGCCAGGACAACGTTCGTCGTAATAGTTCGAAAACAGTCCTCTATTGCCCCAGGAGTTCTCCGCTATACACGAGCTGATGTGTTGTCCCTCGGGGTCCCTAGTCTCGTGACCTCCGAATCCACTTTTACCCCAGCTCCCGCTGCTACCACCTCCCCCACTACTATGGCTACTACTCCAACCGCTTCCCCAACCGCTGTTTCCCCACGACATTTCTATATTTGGTCAATGGGTGGAAATCGATAACAGCAAACCTCTTTTCTTTTCTCTTTTTACAAGTTCCTAGTTGACAAAAAGTTGTGCTTGACTAATGGTTAACCCTGTTAGCTTGTTTCGACAAACTTTAGATCTGTAAAAAAAAGTTATTAAAATCGAACAAATTGTGCTATTTATATAGAAAGATTATCATTAAAAAATCGTTGAACAAATAATCGAAATGGTCTTATTTCAAGCTTGGTTCTTCCAAATGTTGCATTTCAGCGGGGTATATCAAAATCGTTCTTAAATTGTCCAAAGAGCGCACATTTCCACGGACACACGTCTTCGTTGATAGATTAGGGTCCACGTATTTTGCAATTAAAAGATGAGTCAAATTTTGAGAGGCGGGTATATATATAATACATACTTAGTGTTTTGTATGAAATAAAATATTTAACGAGGTTGGGAGAATTGATAATTGTCGAGGCTCTGCCGAGACATTTATCAATTCTCACAACCGAGTTAGATATTTTTTTCATACAATACACTTAGTACTTATTATATTTATCTTATAACCTCTAGTTGTCTTGTTTTCGTCGATGTTTGTAACTGAAATGCAAGTTTCTAAAAATAGCCACATTATATTATTTTTCTAAAAATAATTATGTGATATCAAAAAAAAAATATCATACGGGTTGTTACCACACAGATATTTGTATAGTTATAAGATAAATCTATAAGATTAGTTCCCCGTAACGAAAAGACGGAGCAACTTGAATTAATATTCGAAAAGTGATTGGTTCAAGCAGAGGTCAATTAGTCACATTTTGAAAATACACAATTTGTAATTGTATTCGAAGGTAAACTTGTCAATCTAGATGCAGAACATGTGCAAAAATGCGTAACTTTTCAAATTTGGTTGGCGCAGTCTGACCAGGGTCGACTCGATTTTGCGTAGTTTCTGAAAATGAAGACGATACTTAAAGCTTAAAAACAGAAGTTTCTTTTTGAATTACTGAAATTTAATAAGAGAGAGCAGCTAATTGCATTAAATATTATCAGAATGTTAAATAACTACTGCAATTCGTGTATTTTTTGATAGTCAAAAAAGCTCCTGAGAATTTATCAAGGCCCCTAGAACATTATTTTACAATAAATCTGCAATTACAACCGAATACGTAAAAATGTTTTTTCCTCCTTTATTTCCATTACTTATGTAACATTTTCGAATGAAACATTCTCCGAAACGAAAAGCCGAAGCTGGAATCAGAAATAAAAACAAAACTCGTATCTCAGGTTGGATTCAACCAACCGCTCGACTTATCCTGATTGCGCAGGCTGAGCAATATCGATAATGTTTCAAAGAAGTTTCCAAAAATAGTTTCATTCTGTCTTGAAATAATTTTTAGTTTCCAGCATTCACTTAAAGAAATGACACCACCACAATCAAAAAAACAACAGCTCCGAATGACCTCTGCTCTATCCGAACTTTTTCCAGTCATATCATTTTTCATGGAGATGGGTCCTTTTTCCACGTCTTTGTCCTATTTCTTACAATTAAGTTTAAAAAAGGTGTCGAAAGCTAAAATATAACATTAAGATAAATGGTTGATTTGGGGTAAATGAGAATTTGGCTTAATGTGAATGTTTGATATTTTTAAATTGTTTTACTTTGCTCTTAGAATTAATGGGTATCTATTTTGTGGTTTACATGATGTACATTTCCATTCATTTTCAAGTCATGTTACTATGCTTTATTTTAAGCATTACCCTGCTACATGTTTATTGAAATTTTGTTTCAAATAAATGAGGCATTAAAGTTAAAGTTGGGGTCAGTCGGGATTCGATCCCGGACCTTTCGCTCCAAAACAACGTCCTATAGTTAACAACATCGTGAAATTGACAAGGTGAATGATTTTGGAATGATTTAGGAATCAAGTTGAAAGAGTAATGAGTGTGTGTAGCGAGTTTTGAGTGAATTTAGTGGAAAGTAATCTTATATCGCAAATTTTATTCAGGATGAACAAAATTAGCGATACTTATTGCCCCCCTTTAATAAAAAAAATGCATAAATGTTCTATACACAGCTACCTATAGCTTCGTATGAGACGCTAACAATTTGAATTATGCCAGTGAAACGCGATTTTTCTCTCTCAAAATTTATTTTAAATGACGTTGTTGGTTCTATATTTTTCAGTGGGTTTGAGCGTTTTGAGTGTTTGGAATGAATGAAAGGGGCGTTGATTTAGCGTTTTAAATGGTTTTGATTGAGGTGAATGTCAGTTTTATGGTGTAACTAACTGTACATGTAACCACTAGGCTACGGACTCAACTTGTCTTTCGCAAGATTTCTCCATGCTTATTGATTAGGTAAATAGCAGGCGGTAAAGGCAAAGATCAGACTTTCTTTCCATGCAGTATGATCTAAGACTATAGAGTCTGCCAAGGCTCTGTGCGTAGTAGGATATATACTCTTAACAGCAATTTAAAGCTGCTTTTTCACAGTTTTTCATAGAAAAAATACAATATTTTTTTTTTTCGAAGCGCCAGGATCAGTAAGGGATACACTCTATTTATTTCCAGTCTATAAATTACAAAATCGTTACCTCTTGTGAATAATCATTCATTTTTGCTTGTATTGATATGAAGTTTCGAGCTGTCAAATATTTTTACATTAATCTGTGATTCAATGAGACAAATATCTAGAATGCACATGCGTAAATAGTGGTCCAGAAATTAAAGAATTATTTTTAGGCGTTAGTACATGTAGTTGCTTTATTTTTCAGAATAAATTTCGCTAAATTTGGGGATATCGGTCTTTCTTTCCATACATTACCAGATTGAATCTTATAATTTTAAAGACTTCAACATGATGAGGTCGTTACTTCCTATTTATTTTACGAACATTTTCAAAAATCACATTTTCCCAATCTGTGAAAGAGTAGCATTAAGAGTTTTAACAAATGTAAGGGATACTCAAACACGGTATTTTCACTATAAATGAGAAATTCAGTAATTCGTCTTTATAGATCAGTGTTAATGAGTCGCTGTAATCTGTCATTCTTAATCACAAACTTTTTAGTGAATTTCGCAAAATTTATCCAAAATAGACCGAATACGTACGCTTTATGCGTACATATGCATTTTCTACATATCACCATGGACAACCAAAAGGTGGCATTTTAAGCATTTCGCAAACTGTAGTTGAACCATTTTGTAGCCTATCATCGGCATGAAAGCAAAAACATGTATCAGCTAAATCAGTAACTGACCCTCTCCCTTCTCCCGATAAAAATGAGAGTGAAAAAAAAGAGATTACTACATGTAAAGATAATAACTTTTTCGTCAAAGTTGTTTCATGAATATTTCTCTTAGATTCTATATTCGTAAAAATCTTTTATTCCTTTTTAGATTTACAATGCACTTCGTTTTAAGGGTCAACATACTTTGTGCATTTTTCTAACGACCCCTTCGTTCGGGTCGGACTTATTTGAAAAAAATAATCTCTGCGAACACACTCATTTGGCAAGTATGCAGCAATTTATTTGCTAATGGCTTGAAACCCGAGACTAAGGTTAGTTGAATACGATGCTGTAAATTAAAGTTGATTTATGCAAAATTGAAACCATATTCCTACATTCAAACTGTCAGTGGGCGACGAATTTTCAAGCTGTAGTTTCGATATTTCGGTCGGCGATTGGCGTTGTATGTTACATGTAAAAAGAAATAAACGACACCGATTGTGATTTTTAACCCCATTGCTTTTAATTATCTTTGCATAATCTCTCGTAATTTTTTTTGTCAAAAATTTTGAATCTTTGCATCATCTATCAAAAAAAATATATATATATATAAAAAAAAATAAATAAATAATTAAATAAATAATAATAATTATAACAATAATAATAATAATAATAATAATAATAAAAGAAGAATATTTTAAATCCGCACGACAAAATACTGGATTTGAAATTATTCACTATGGTCAAGCAAATTGAATACTTAAAAGTAAGACAAGAACAAATATTTTTTTTCATAGTTGTACAGTAGATTTTTCATAAAACTTGGTGTTATATAAATGTAATATAGGACAAGAAAGGTTTGGCAATTTTTTTTATAAAGGTTTAATTTATTCACTTTGTTGAAAATCCTACTCAACACCAAAAAGTAACTTTGTAAATGCATTTCAAGTTGCAGTAACCACAAAAAATGACATTCTTGATTAAAATTAGCTTGAATATTCGGAAACTTCAATTATTGCTAGCTAGGGAAACCCAGTTTTTTGTATAGAAGTCCATTAAAAAGAAAGACAATTTGATACAGTATTGAATGCTTAGAGAAAAAATTATGAATTATAAATTTGAGAGTAAAATCTTTCTTATAACAATTTTTGAAAATATTAATTGAATTTATCCAGAATTACATTTCACCAATAACCTTAAAGCCAAATCAAGTAGATATTAAAAATACCTTGTTCAATCCTGAATTTCGATTTTTTAAAAATCGAAGATCAAAATTCGAATAAATCCAGAATTCGCTCACAAGGCTGTTTTTCGTAATAACTTATCACCGAATGTTCCATCGACACAGAAAATTTTCTTCCTGCATCGTCGGATACTAGGATAAAGAATGAGTTTTTCCCGGGTAATGTCATGCTTAAATAGCACGCGAAAAATTGTCCCTTCGTACTTGAGCTTTTTCGTTCTTACCGTTGTTTTACTATATAAAAAACACATACAAAGTACCTAACGTCGTGTCAATATTTTCGTCATTGAAATACTTTAAAATCGTGTAAGTTTAAACTATGAATAGTCTGATTGTTAAATATAGTATTCGTTTTAAATGAACCATTTGTATCTTTATTTGTTTTCGCTAAAAGGTAAAGATTTTTATGTGAAAATTATGCCTTCCACTCATTGGATATGTAATACGAGAAACGAAATTTTATGGCAAAATCTCGAATGAAAAAAGTCTAAGGCACTTTCGGTGTTTTGGATTTGTTGAGGATTAATTCGATTTTCGATGTTTAGTTTTTGATGTGATTTACATGTAGCCTATCTGCACCATCAAACGTTTAATCCCTAGCTCTAATATCAACATCAAGACGTTTTAGAACTGTAATCCCGCATTGCACGTCTAATTACGTGCAAAGCGGGAGGGTTCTAAGCGTTTACAAGCGTTTGTGTATTCTGAACGCAGGACAGTACTCGTGTGCGGAATAACTAAATACTCTTATTTTTTTCTACAACACTTTTTGTTCAAAAATTAAATGGAGTAACATGGATTCCCTGTGGATTCATTTTTTTAGCTCACCTGAGCACAAAGTGCTCAAGGTGAGCTATTGTGATCACTCAACGTCCGTCGTCCGTCCATCGTCCGTCCGTCCGTCTGTCCGTCCGTCTGTCCGTCCGTCTGTCCGTCCGTCCGTCCGTCCGTCAACAATTTCTTTAAACATCTTCTCCTCCTAAACCACTGGGGCCAATCAAGCTGAAAGTTGGCAGGGGTGTTCCTTCGGTGAAGCTCTTCAAAAGTTGTTAAAAGAATTTAAATCTATAAATAACTCTGGTTGCCATGGCAACAGAAAGGCTGAAAATCGCGAAAATCTAAGAAAAAATGCTTCTCCTCCTAAACCACTGGGCTAATCAGGCTGAAATGGCAGAGATGTTCCTTGGGTGAAGCTCTTCAAAATTGTTAAAAGAATTTAATTTCATCAAAAACTCTGGTTTCCATGGTAACAGAAAGGTTGAAAAATGGCCGAAAATGGTCGAAAATCTTAGAAAAAATTCTTCTCCTCCTAAACATCAAGGCCATTCAAGCTGAAACTTGGCAGAGAAATTTCTTGGGTGAAGCTCTTCAAAAGTTGTTTAAAGAATTTAATTTCATCAAAAACTCTGGTTTCCATGGTAACAGAAATGTTGAAAAATGGCTGAAAATCTTGGAAAAAATCTTTTCCGCCCAAACCACTGAGCCAATCAAGCTGAAACTGGGCAGAGATGTTTTTTTTTTGGTGAAGCTCTTTAAAAGTTGTTAAAAGAATTTAATTTCGTCAAAAACTCTGGTTTCCATGGTAACAGAAAGGTTGAAAAATGGCCGAAAATGGCTGAAAATCTTAGAAAAAAATATTCTCCTCTAAACCACTGGGCCAATCAAGCTGAAACTTGGCAGAGATGTTCCTTTGGCGAAGCTCTTCTAAAGTTGTTAAAAGAATTTAATTTCATCAAAAACTCTGGTTTCCATGGTAACGGAAAGGTTGAAAAATGGCAGAAAATGGCTGAAAATCTTTGAAAAAATTATTCTCTTCCTAAACCACTAGGCCAATCAAGCTGAAACTTGGCAGGGATGTTTCTTCCGTGAAGTTCTTCAATAGTTGTTAAAAAAAATTTATTTCATTTAAAACTCTGGTTTGCATGGTAACAGAAAGGCTGAAAAATGGACGAAAAATGCTGAAAATCTTAGAAAAACTCTTCCAAAACCACTGGGCTAATTAAGCTGAAACATGGTAGGGATGTCTTTTGGGTGAAGCTCTTCCAAAATTGTAAAAATAATTGTATTCAATTAAAATCTCTGGTTTACATGGTATTGGAAATTTAAAAATATTGCCAAAAATATCAGAGAAGGTTAATCTTTGCCTTAACTATTTGGCATATCTTATACATGGAAGGGATATTCTTAATGTTTAGGTCTACTAAACTTTAATTCAATTCCATCATTGATAACTTTGTTTGCAATTAAAAAGAAAATCAAATTGCAGTAGGAGGAAATTAAAGTCTGTTTCTTCTAAATCCACCCTAAATGTACATCAGACAATTTCTGGTATTATAACATTGTTGACAAGTTATGAGTTGACTTACTCAGGTGAGCGATATAGGACCATCTTGGTCCTCTTGTTTAAATCATAAGTAAATACTCTTATTATTATTATTTTTTCTTCAGCTATTGTTACAAAACAAATGTCGTCGCCGATGCAATATGCCGTTGATCGCATCGGGAGTGAGCGCCAAACGTAACGTGAGCGGATGAAATCTAATTCTAGCGATTAGAAGCTAAAGATTTTTCAAGACCTTACGACAGACTTTAATATTCAATAGAATTAGTTATATGAAGGCGTATTCTTTTTAGGACGAGATTCCTTCTTTTTGTTATATAAAATATAAAAATGGGTGATTTATTAATACAGGTACGGCTAGCAATAGACAATACAAACATTTATTTATTAGCTAGGTTTTATTTGTTGAAAACTTAAGTTTGCTAAACAATGGGTCGATTGATTTTAAATCATTAAGCATCGCGCCTCTCTGACATAATAAAAATTTGATACTTTATACACCGCGAATGGCCCATGAGAAGATTTAATAGAGGGAAAATACGAGAGAACAGCATACCGAGTGCCAATGCTCGACCAAAAAGTGCTCTATAGTCGATAAATGAATCTTGGTAAAAGAGATGGCATGGTTCTTACTTTCTCTTTTGTAATTTTACTTAAGGTAGTGGACCCGTAATAGTTCCGCAACGTTTCGGAACACATAATCTTTCACAATGTTGACCGAGGTTTCCTAAAGAAAATCATTAGGAAACCTCGGTTAACACTGTTAAAGTTCATTACTTTTAAGGCATTTCGAAACTATATCGGATCGACTACCTTAATTTGATCCGTCAAGCAAAAAGGTATCATATGGAAACTTCGTAAAAAAGATATAAGAAAAAGATACAGATAAACCGGGGTCGCATTTATATGAAGGTAGAACAGTTATTCAAAATTTTGAAAATCAGCAAATTGCGATAATCTTTGACAACAGACAGCTACGACCGCGCAGTCTGACTAGGGTCGCCGTTGATGCCTTTTTAATGCCACCTTTGATTAGTGATCATAATATTGTAACTACAGCTTGATCAAGCTGTAGTTATAATATTTTGATCAATCATCAACTTTGATTATTCGAAATCATTTATTTTAAGTCCCGCGCCCGTGCGCTCGTAGTTGATTTATTTGTTGACTTGAGCAGCATAAAGCCCGTATTTATAGGCGTACGACTCGTCAAACACGCAGGATCAAATAGCGGTTTAAACACTAATCTGTCTTAAAAATCTATCGATCTATTGATCTTTGGTATGAAAGTTACATTTTATATACCAGCCTGTCTACACTCTTTAAAGTAAATGAATTCAAGTGTCGGTACGGATAAGTTGAGATTGAGGAGTTTGAAGACTCAAGGACCGAGCCTAAGGCAGCGTACGGCAGTTGGTCGCTATACAAAAAATCCAACACTCGTGGGCCGTTTCAAAATCTTCGCTAGTGTCTTGACCCTATCTGAAAGTGCACGATTTAGACCACCGATTGATGAAATATTTAGTTGAAATGATTTGATATTTTAGTATTACAATTTTGTTATAAGATGCATTTCTTTCTATTTCATGGTAGGTTGATACAAAGAAAACCAAGAGAAAATCAAAAACAACAACAAGAATGATTAAAAGAAGTAAAAAGAACCGTCATCTTTTACTCGTCACGAAATTTTGATGTCATTATCTAGTCTGGCCGCCAGATTCTTCTTAACAGTTTTTTTTCAAAGGGAATTAAATGTGTAAGTCATTACATAAATTCCAATTAAGTCCCCTGTCTCTGAAAAGAAGGGTTTTTGTTCAGCACTTGTTAATATGAACTTGGATTAAAGAGGCTTGTAATAGAACTACAACAAAACATTTCTGAAAATGCTTACAAAAACGACTGCGGCCAATCTAGCCATTATCATGTATACTTAAAATTATTTCCGTAAATTTTGGTGTTAAGCTTGGTCTTTAACAAAGCAAACGTTTTAATTGGACGAAAACTTACCCATTTACATGAATCAAATATTGAGAACCCATCTAATTTGAATACATGCCCCAGAAAACTCATGAAAATGTTAAAATTAGCAAAATTCTCGCTTCTCGATTGATGACATTGACACAGTGCATGTGCTTGGTTATGAATTAATTTTCATAACTCCGTAGAATCGAAAATAAATATCTCTACATCTTTAAAGAAGCAACTTTTCTCAAACTTTAGAGAAATGTTACCCCGATTTGCACGTGTTGTCACGTGCAAATCGGGATAACGTTCTCAAACGTGTTTGAATCCCGAACGCATTTCTGGTATTATGATTTGCATTCGTAATGAAATAGAATAAGGTACGAATCGATTTTATTCTTATGGCTATATTTACCTTTTTATATTATATAAGATATGTTGTTGCAAGTTAATACTCCTTTTAAACCTTTACTTAATCAATCCATGTTCCTAATGAGTGCAAGTACGTTCAAACCTCGATTTAATTCTAATAAAGCAGCATTCGGGTCTTTTATAGCAAAGTTTTCTACGCAACACGCAATATTGAGACATTTTGGGATTTTTGACTTTATAATCCAGAAATAGATTTAACATCAGTGATATTCAATACCTTGAAGGTGAAAGGGGAAATTCCCGTTTCTCATTAACCATAGTAATGTAGCCACAAATATGAAACTATGTCATTGATAAATATAGAGCAGGGTTTATTTAATATTTACTATGATCACGAGGGTAAAAAAGTTGAGTAAATTTATAATTCCCTACATCTATTCCCTACTTAAGTCTATTACCTATATTTCTATTTATAAAATTAGACCCCGTCACGCAAAAATTGCTGGGTTTGAATCGCGTAATCCATTGACCCTGCCCAGATACTGTGCAGTCTAACGAGGGTCATTTAATTAGAAGTAATCGCAGAAGCATGATCTAGAGAGACGAGTCTAGGTTGCTATGGCTTAAGTTTTGTTTTCCGACCGATTTAAAGCAAATAAGTTTAAACTGAGTGAGCATTATGATTGGTCAGTTTAATTCGAAAATTCCATAAGTAAAGCTCTAAATAAACTGTAGTTTTAGGCTTGAACCGACGGCATTTCTTTCTGAAGGTTGGTCAAATCGTTGTACTTTCAGTCAACACAAGCTGTATTCTAGGCCTTCGTTAAGATAGTGGATTCGCAATGGTAACGTAACGTTTTGGAACTAATGAACTTTAACGGTGTTAACCGAGGTTAATGTTAAAAAATGTTTAACAGTAAAAATGTTTTAATTTACCAATGAGAAAAAATTTGGGCACGCAGCTCTTTTTAAGCTTAAGCGCAATGTAAGTAGTCGCGCAGAAAATGTGTCCTTTATGGAAAAAATCTTCCATTTTTTGCTTCATTATATTAAATTATCAAATATGAAGAGAGTCAGTTTTCAATTTCATGGAGGTATGAACTAAAAACCTAATCCGCTTCGTGTATTCATACAGTGTGATTAGGTTTATAGTTTCATGCCTCAATTAAATTAGGAAATACTATATTCATCTTGAATGTATTAAGAAATGCAAGGCTTCGTTGTGTCTTTCTAGATAAATAAAGCGAAAAGTTTCAATCCTAGTCAGACTGCGCAATCCGCGCAGTCTGACTAGGACCGATTCTTTTCCGCACTTCCCAGAAGACCCTTTTTCGCATAATTCGTCACAAATTTGACCTCATAATTGCCCGACGAATATATTTGTTTAGTGATTTATGGGTATATCCCTATTTTAATCCTATCAAAACCTTAAAGCAATACAACTTATTTTTTTCGCTCGGTCGTTTTCGAAGATAAACCGGAATGTAACTTTAACTTTAAAGTCGTCGTCGTTGTCGGTGTTGTCGTTTTCGTTGTCGTCGTCGTCGTGCATTTTGTACTAATCTGGCATATCTCAAGGCATTCACTTGAAACTTGGCACGCACGTTCACAGTTCACTATTAAAAGCGCAACCTATTCTATCACGGGTAATATCACTAGATGTATTGCGTATGAATATTGCCCCTTCATCGACTTAATTTTTTTATCAACTATCCAGAAGGTACTCGTAAATATACAGTTAGTAACATCGTGAAATTGACATTTACCTCGATTAAAACCATTCTGAATCGCTCGCTCGCTCAGCGCTCCATATCTTCATTCCAAATACCCATAACATTAAAAAAAAGGCTTCAGAATCACTTAGAAATAAGATAAAAAACTACATTCAAAATAAAATCGCTAGGAAAAATTCACGCCTTCACTGAATTGATTGAACTTGTAAGCATCTGATTGGTTCATGAATAGGTAGAAAACTATTTATGAAACTTTTGTGCATATTTTGGTAAAAGGAGCTAGCAATAAAGCTTATTTTGTTAATCTTGAACAAAATTAGTGATATTGCATTACTCCCCTTTAATTTCATTCAAAATTCGCTTTACACACTCATTTCATAACCATTAAATTTGTAACTTCGCGGTGTTTTAACTGTAGGTGGTGCTCTTGAAAATCGTTGAGAACACTGAATCGCTCCCAGTTATGAGCTATTTACCTTTTACTAAAAATTGATTTAGATAATACCCCCTCATTCTTTGCAGACTAGTGACCAAACTTTAACGCTTCAATTGATATGAATATCTTAATGCCTCGGAAATATTTTTTGCCTTTGTCCGACTGCTTGTTCGTCTTTCTACAGGTCTTCCATTTGTCAGATATACAGTTAATCACATCATGAAATTAAGAATCTTTCCGATCAAAACCATTTAAACTCACTCGCTCGGCGCTCCACTTATTCATTCCAAACGCTCACTCATATCACTCAAAACGCATCGAAATTGTTCAATGACGCTTCGAAAAAGTTCAAAGCGATAAACATTTCAATCAAAACGATCAAATAATCGAACGATTTTATTGGCTGGTGTAGATTTTTATGAGTCTGATTTGTTCATGAAAACACAATATCAGAAAAACACGCACTACTAGATTACATTTTGCAATCATTCAAAAATCATATATCTTGTCATTATCACGATGTTATAAACTGTGCGCTGGCGCTTGCAAAATTGTACGCATCATATCGTTAAACCATTTAGCTTGATTAGGACTGAAAGCGTAAGGGCCATCTAAAGAACTTCATGCATTTTACGCCTTGTACTTTCCAGTTTTTATGCTCCTTTATGAAATGGCGAAATAGAGTTACCACGTGTGAGGTTAAAGGTTTGTCCCATTCTTGTCCGGGCATGAATTCTACATTTAGGGGTGCATTTCGAAGCACTTTGCACGAAGCAACTTTGCTCTGTTGTTCACCTAGGTGAGTGGATTACTAGTTCTATGCGACGAGTTTGTTCGGATACATGTACTTATAAGGTCAAGTTCAGGGCTGAAAATCAAATGGTTCGCGGGTATAAATCAAATATTTGCGGTAACATCCGTGGCTGTGACACATTTCTAGTAAAAGAAATTTCAGGACGTTGTTAAAGATAATGGGTAATTGTTGTCCCTTCATCTAGAAATTCTCGGGGGAAAAGGAGAAATAACTTGTTGTAAACAATTTCCTCTTTTCTATCAATATTTCGTCAAAAATAATAATCCGTCAAACCATACTGACTCAAAATCTCTAATCATTTTACTATCATCGATTCAATGAAAGGGTTTTTTTGAAGACCATTTTCATCATGGCCCGGTTAAATGAACTGAAATTATAGCCTATTAAATTCAGAGGGCGGGTGAGTTACTATTTTTAGCACAAATGGGAAAACCCATGACCGTTTGTTTGTGAGTCACTTGGAAAATTACCATAAAACACAAATTGAGTTTGTTGTGGCTGTCAAATATGGGTCAGTAGTTCATGTTTATGTTTATAAATTACTTCGCATCATCGGTTCGTCAGTGGCTTTTAGGCTTGGAGGGTTTAGAAATACAAATTATCTCACTTTCTTGCCAAAACCAACCATAATGGCAGAGTAGTCTACGTGAATGATAATTAGAGAATGCTTAAAAACATTCTCCAGGAAAATCTGGCCGAAGGACAGTGAAATTGACAACAGACTTAACATCCAATTAAAATATGCAAATTTTGTTTTTCAGAAAAGATATACAAAAAAGTATGTAACAGTTAAAAAACATCATGGAATTGAATGCCATTCCGATCAAAATTATTCTAAATCACTTACTCAGCGCTCCATTCATTAATTCCAAACACTCACTCAAATCGATTTAAACGCCCCGAAATCATTAGAAAACATTAACTAGAAAGCCATGAATGGCTTGTGTCGCTCCACAGGCTTGAAATTCTTGTAATAGCAAATCTAAGTTTTGACTAGATTTTTAGATATTTTGGGTTCTACTGATGTTTAAAATGATTATCAAAGTTTCCACTATATAACATATAGAGAAATGACCTATGCCAATAAAAACCATTTTTCTTCCAATGACAATAATTTTTGGCTGCATGATAATGGGTCACCCAAGGATCATACTATTGAAGTTTGATGGATATCCATCAATTCCATCCTGAGAAAATGATTTTCTAAGTTTCCACTATATAACATATAGAGAAATGACCTCCGCCCATAAAAACCATATTTTTCATCCGATCACAATGATTTTTGGTAGACTGATAAAGGGTCACCCAAGGATCATTCGTGTAAAATTTGGTTGATATCTATCAGTTAGATTCTGAGAAAATGATTTTCAAAGTTTCCACTATATAACATATAGAGAAATGACCTCCGCTAATAATACATATATTTTTCAACCAATCACAATGATTTTTTGTAGACTGATTAAGGGTCACCAAAGGATCATTCATGTAAAATTTGGTTGATATCTATTTATTAGATTCTGAGAAAATGATTTTCAAAGTTTCCACTATAAAACATATAGAGAAATGACCTCCGCCCGTAAAATATATATTTTTCATCCGATCACAATAATTTTTGGTAGACTGATAAAGGGTCACCCAAGGATCATTCATGTAAAATTTAATTGGTATCCATCAATTAGAACCTGAGAAAAAGCACTTTTTACCATATTTGGAAATTAGCCACGCCCTTTAAATCCATGTTTTTCATTGGATCAAAATTTCTTGAACAACTTTGAAAGAGGGTCACCCAAAGATCATTCCTGTGAAGTTTGGTTGAAATTCATCCAGTAGTTTCTGAGGAGAAGATTTTTAAAGAAAAAGTTTACGACCGGACGCACAGACGCACGGACGGACGGACGGACGACGGACACAACGCCATGACAATAGCCCCAGTGGCTTTCAGCCAGTGGAGCTAAAAAGAATCGCTCAAAACTTTAAACAATGAATTCAAATCGATCTATTTTTTCTAGGATTTTATTAGCTTGTGTGGACTTTCACGTGTCTGATTGGCCCACGAAGACGTACAAACGAATGTATATTTTATTAAAGAGAGGTAATTAATATCGCTAATTTTATTCATATCAAATGAAATTATAATTTTGGAATACATCCCTTTAATTTTACTCAGAACTCTCGCCACACACTCATTCAATTGTATTCCAAAATCATTCCAAAATCATTTATCTTGTCAATTTCAAGATGTTGTTACATAACCGTGCGTGATTTTCGGAAGTCAAATTATTCATTTTATCATACTGAACATTAATTCTCAAAACGCAGGATCTAGTGCTCTGCATTTCCAATAGCACGGTCTATTTAAAGGCTACTCCTGCACTGCTTAATTTTACATTTTCTATTTAGGTCATGTTCGTGTTACAGTTAACCAAGCGTACCTTAATGTTCCACTTATCTTTTATCAAATGGGAACACTCATTGAGGAAACGTTATTGCAATTCAACAGAGACCAACCTGCAATAGTAGAGAGGCTAGGTTTTTGCACAATTTATGTAATTTAAGAGAAGTATGCACAAAGAAAAATAGTATTGCAATAGCTAATCTATTTTAAACATTTTTTTTTTATTTTTCAGTTAATTACATTGTGAAATTGATATTTATCTTAACCGAAAGCATTCTAAATCGCTCACTTAGCGCTCCATTTATTCATTCCAAACACTCACTCAAACCATTCAAAAACGCCGAAACTCATTGAAAATTATAGAATCAACAATGTCTTTCAAAATATATTTCGATAGAGATAAAAATCGCGATTTCACTGACACAATACAAATTATTAACGTCTTCTAGGTTCTTCAAGAAATAAGAAGCTTTGTATAGAACTTGTATGCAGTTTTTCATTAAAGGGGGGTAATCAATGTCGCTAATTGTGTTCATCTTGAACAAAATTTGCGATATAGGAAAACCAAACTCTCATTTAAATTCTTTTTTGAATAAATGAGTGTGTGGACCGAGTTTTGAGTGAATTTAATGGGAGGTAATCCTTTATCGCAAATTCTGTTCCAGGTGAACACCCATCTTGATCGAAACCATTCCAGGTCATTCACTTAGTCCTACATTCATTCATTCCAAGCACTCGTTCACACCATTATAAACGCACCGAAATCATTCAAAAAAGCTTTGAAATCGTTTAAAACAATATGCATTGCATTCAAATCAATCGAGTATAGTGCGATTAAAATGGCTGTGTTTATATTTTAAGTGTCTTAATTGCCATGTAAACACTCAAAATCATTCAAAAAAGTTTTGAAATGGTTTAAAACAATATACATTGCATTGAAATCGATCGAGTATAGTGCGATTAAAATGGCTGTGTCTATATTTTAAGTGTCTTAATTGCCATGTAAACACTCAAAATCATTCAAAAAAGCTTTGAAATGGTTTAAAACAATATACATTGCATTGAAATCGATCGAGTATAGTGCGATTAAAATGGCTGTGTCTATATTTTAAGTGTCTTAATTGCCATGTTAACACAAAGGAAGAAAAATTATTGTATTTAATAAAGGGAGGTAAAATTCAATCGCTATTTTCGTCCAATTTGACGAAATAAGCGATTATGTTTTAACTCCCTTGAAAGTCATTCAAAACTCGTTTTCCCACTCATCCAATTTCATTCCGAAGTCATTCCAAAATCATTCAACTTGTCAATTTTTACGATATTCCTATTGGTACTTGTCTAGTGGTGCAACCGAGGTTCGGGCTCATGACCTCTTATTGCTCTGAAATCACGCATGTACTGTCCTTACCACCTAACCATCTAGCCTTTAAGGTAGTGGATCCGTAATAGTTTCGCAACGTAATGAACTTTAACAGTGTTAACCGAGGTTTCCAAATGATTTGACCTCTGTCAAATGACATTGTGAAAGCTCATGAGTGCCGAAATGTTGCGGATCTATTATAGTTCCACTACCTTAAGGACCCCCCCCCCCCCCACACACACACACACATCACCACCACCACCACACTTACACACATTTGAAGATCAATTAAAAAAAGTTAAGATTTAATGTATTTGCCCACTCCGTCCTACACAACTCACGCAATCTGACCTACCGAATCAATACCTTCTCACTATTTCGAGGCACCCTTTTGCCGTGACGGCATAAATATTTATCATATTGGATAATCTTCCATATTTGAGTTGTTTTGTAAAATACATTCTTATCTAAATGATCATCAAATATGCCGAGATAATGCGATAATATGAGTGTTTGACATTTTCTTATCTAGGTTTTTATTATCCAAGTCACATGTGCATTTATTTATATCTAATTGTTTATGATCGTGTACATGAAATTTGAATTTCCAACAATATCGAAAATCGGTGCCGATTTATAAATCATATTAGACTGTACATCTGCACAATCTAATCAGAGTCTTCTCTTTGGGCTCTGATCAGACTGTAACATCGTGATGTTTACAATTAAGGGCGTAACTCCAATTACGCAATTTACGCAAGTGCGTAATAGAAATAAATTATCTTTTGAAAAATATCCTTGATGTATGATTCAAGCTGTAGTTACGATGTTTTGATTATTCACCACCGCTTTAATCATAAAAAGGGAAGTGGACGAAGGGCATTCATCTTTTATCACAGTCCACATATCGCTTTTTTCCTATATTTTCTTTAGTTGTCGCCTTCTTAGTGCGTATGAATTTCAATGTCCTGGATACGCCTATGACAATTACCTCGATCAAAATCATTCTAAATTGCTCGCTCATTCATTCATTAGAAACACTCACTCAAATCACTCAAAAACATCCGAAATTGTTTAAAACACTTCGAAATCGATCAAGACTATCAACATTGCATCAAACTAGTTTACGACTAGAGTGAATTATAAAGCGTCTGATTGGTTCATAAAGACACACAAATCGACAATTTTTTAGTTTTTATTTTCCTTTTTTAAAAGGAGGAAATAAATTTTGCTAATCTCGTCCGAGTTGGGCGAAATTATATATGGTGGATTACCTACCTTAAAATACATACAAAACTCGCTCCACACACTCATTCAATATCATTCCAAATCAATTCTAAAATCATTCAACTTGTCAATTTCACGATGTTCTAAATGTATCTACAAACTCGAGGTGTCTATAGAGTCAATACATTCTATAAACTATTTTACGGAGTTCGTTGACAATGTTTGAATCTCCGACCATTCAGAACTACTATTAACAACATCGAAAAATTGATAAGGTGAACGAATTTGGAATGAATTCGGAATGATGTTGAAAGAGTCAGAGGAGCGAGTTTTGAGTAAAATTTAAGAGGGGTAATCAAAAAGTGCTAATTTTGTTCAAGATGAACAAAATTTACGGTATGCATTACCTCCCTTTAATAAGATATGCATAAAAGTTCTATAAATAGCTCCCTATTTCTTCAAGAACTAGTCAGACGCTTAACCTTTCAATTATATCCGTGAAATTGATTCTTGCTTAATTCATTTTGAAGGTAGTTGTTGATCCTATATTGTTTTGTCATTTTGGGCGTTTTTGAATGGTTTGAGTGAGTGTTTGGAATGAATGAATGGAGCACTGAGTGAGCGCTTTAGAATGGTTTTGATCGAGGTGAATGTCTGTAATAACGACGTAAAATTAAGACGGTGAATTAATTTGGAATGATATTGAATGCGTGGGAGGAGCGAGATTTGAATGAAATAAAGGGGAGGTAATACTGTATCCATAATTTCGTCCATTTGACCGAAATTATTGATGATGTATTACCTCCCTTTAGAAAATACATATTTTCATGTTTGTGTATCTTTTTGGGTTTATTGGACGCTTTAAAATCCAAATTCGGTACTAAATTTGTGCACTGATTTGATCGATTTGAATGAAATATTAATCGTAATGAACGATTTTGAATCGTTATTAAGGGACATGAGACTTTATACCGATTAAGATTCGGATGAAGATTCGGATCAGCCTTCTTGTCCGAACAGTCCGATCTGTATCTTCACATTATGTGAGATTGGTACAAATAGGAACTTTGTGAAAGTGAGAAGGTAAATGATTTTGAAATGATATTGAATATGATGACGAGCGATTTTTGAACGATATATGGGGGGGGGGTAATACAAATCGCTCATTTCATTCAAACCGGGTGAAATTCTCGATGTTTTATTACCTCCCTTTTAAAACTACGCTCTTTTCTTAAAGAGATTTTGTGGGTCTCGAGTACGTTTCCCAAATCAACACCAACTAAGCCAGTGAATGATAGTTTTTTTTCGGTTTTAATCAAGAACGGATTGATTAGATTAAAAAATTGTGAACAAGATCGGCATTTTCCTCTTTGCACTTTGGTAGGCCTATACCGTTTTTCGGAGTGACTAATTTTGGGTTACCACAACGATATACCCAAATTTTGTAACATAATCTCATAAGTCGTGTTCACATAGTTTTTGATAACCCGATTTTTTCGGAAAATTTGAAAATCCTAATTCCCGTTTTGAATATGTCTTAATTTAGTAAATTGCGTAATTTACTTTTATTTTGGATTCCATGAAATTAACTTTTTTGAAAATCTAATACCCATAAATACTTTGTATCGTGTGCTAATTGACAAATATCTTAAAACTAGAGATTCTTGAGCAGCTGATTTACCCAACAGGCCTGAATTCAATCTACTGATATCATAAGACTATAATGAAAAAAGAAATAGTCGAATGAATGTTTATTTCAAGTTAAATAAGTGTTTTAAGTGACTTATGCTAAAATATTTCTGCACAGAAAACTTCATGATCGAACAATGAGATATAGAAAATTGACTTCAGCCTATTAAAATACATATTTTTCATCCAATCATAATAATTTTTTGCAGTCTGATAATGGGTCACTAATGAGCATTCTAGCGAAATTTGGTTGATATCTATCAGCTAGGTTTTGAGAAAATAATTGTCAAAGTTTCCACTATTAAACATGTAGAAAAATGACCTCCGCCCATCAAATATCTATTGTTTTGCACACTAATATAAGGTCGTTGAAGGATATTTCCAGTGGAATTTGGCTGCTATCCGTATGTTTGATTCTTAGAAAATGGTTTTCCAATATTCCACTATATAACATATAGAATCAAAGCACTGAAAGTACTGATGGTGAACGAACCTGATGGCATTCTAGAGACATATATTGAATTCAATTAGAAAAGAGAAATTAGAATGTAAAAAAAAGTGGGAAGAATTGTCTCGACAAAATTTCCGTTATTCGGAAATTTCACTGCCAATTCAAAGAAAGAGAAAGAGAGGAAAATCCTGTTAGAAAAATATTTGTTAGAATATGAGATGTTACTCTGTGAAAATTTCTTTTACACACTTGAAATAGGTACATTTATTAATTAAACATAAATGGAGAAAAAAGATTTAATCCTATCTAAAACTGTCTTTAATCTATATCCAATGGTGTTTGTTTTTACAAAAGTAGTTGTTATCATGTTTAAGCTTATTTCAAGTAAATTTGTTGTATTTGTTTTAACTTTTTTTAACTATCTTTGTTTCTTCTCAGAGGATGAAAAGGTCTTTGAGTACCAACCAAAGAAACACCTATGAATATCAGTCAGTCCTGAACTGTACTCATTGTTTAAAGTTATGAATTGTTAATTTATTAATAGTATTTTGAACCATAACTTGAGAGATTAGTTTTTAACATATTTGATGCCATAACCACTTCCGTGGTTGACACTTATGTCCGCTATTCAATTTTATAACACTGCAGGATGAGAAATAATTAGGTATAGATTAAAGGAGGTCTAGTGCCCTATTACTATAATTCATAGATAATTTCTGTTTAAGGTTTAGAAATTAAAGTATAACTTTCTATATTAAACAATTGCTCCATAGTAAATTGAATACTAAAAGTCTTTATAAATATTATTTTTGTAACGTAATTTCTACATCAAAAGCGAATAAGAATCTTATTTAAGAAGTTTATTTTTTAAAGGGAGGTAATAATTGCATGACTATGTCTATGACTATGTTTAAGTATAATACAATGTTTTTTTCCTTCCGACTTTCTTTCCAAACAAAGTTGAGAATCCTTACAATTGTCGGTTTATTTTTTGCACGAGAACCTATTGTTTACCTTCAAGAGTTTGGATGCTTGTAAAATCACTCACTATCGATATCTTTTACAGTATTGCGGCTGATATTAGACTTTCTGCTCGGAGCTAGTTTTTGCTTAAACTGTAGTTAACCAATTCTAAACGTATTTTGGGAAGGATGGAGCCAGTTTTTATTCATCGATTTAGATTTTTATGATTTCTGTAAAAAACGCAATGACTTTTTCAGAATAATTTAACAACTAAACCCGCCTGTCGAATTGTAAACAAGTGCATGACTGATCTGGTCCCCCCTTGACCACGGCAATATCTACTCGTCAATTGGAGTGGTATATAGGGTTGAAAATTTATCTATCATTTATTTAATTTTCAAATAGAATTTTGAATTGATATGGTTTTACAGATTGAAAAAATGCAAAGTAGAATGGCCCCAATGAAATATCTTCCGTGCCTGTCGCATTTGGTATTCGGCAATATTCGCTTCTGAGACAGACGAATACGAAACGTTTTCGCTGGGAATAAGTTCACCGAATATTCGAGTGTATCCTTACAAGCCCTACTTCAGCCAACGCAATTTTACAGAAAGATCTTAATAGCGGCGTTCACCCCTATTCAAACAAAAGTACAAGAAAGGTTGTACATGTAAAACACATGTCGAATCATTCTTAAAACCCGTCTCGAGACTGACTGTCGCTAGTTGAAAAGTTATGTAAAACTGCGTTACCGTTTCTAATGACACAAGGTGTCTTGATGCGTCATTCGTCTCAACTCGGCCGATTCCTCTAACCTACATTTAAATCGGAGCCGTCGGAGATCGCCCGAGTATTGCCGAATGTAAGTTCAAGAGGACATGACCTAAATAAACACGTATTTCCGGCTAATTACTACAAGTTGCACCAGCGAAGGCTTGGGTCAAAAACATAGTATCTGTCTCTACGGTGTCTAGACACAAACTTTGTTTTTGCTTTAAACTCTCGACAAGCTTGCGCCGATCAAAAATTCCCTTGATAAACATTGCAAGATCATTTTGTGTTTTTCAAGGCGAATTTTCATTATTTTCTCTTGATAAAGAATACTAGTAGCACGCTTTTAAAGAAAAAAAACAGTGATTTTGCGTAGAAAAATATTGAAAGATACTAAATTGAATTTTAAGAGGCGCTACTTTATTTCAAATGTATTAACATCCAACAGAATTTTCCTGACATGGTATATAACACTGGTGAACGACGTTCGTTCACCAAAAACGACCTCCGCCCATAAAAAACATATTTTTCATCTGATCACAATATTTTTTTTTTATTTTTTTGTTTTTGTAGACTGGTATAAGGGTCACTCAAGGACCATTCTAATGAAATTTGCTTGATATTCATCTGTCAGATTCTGAGAAAAGTCACACATAACCATAAATGGAAATCTGCCACGCCTATTAAAACCCTGTTTTTCATTTGTTAAAAAATTCATGTAGAACTTTGAAAGACGGTCAACGAAGAATCATTCCTGTGAATTTTGGTAAAAATCCATTTAGCGGTATCTTGGGAAAAGATTTTTTAGAAATATAGTTTACGACCGGACGCAATCACGCACATACGGACGCACGACGGACACAGCGCCATGACAATAGCCCCAGTGGCCTTCGGTCAGTGGAGCTAAAAAAAAAGAGGGCGTTCACGCGTTTAGTATTCGAAAGGTCGTAACTCGAACATCATTTATGTAGTTTACTCAATCTCCTGGTACTTGTACAGTTAATAACATCGTGAAATTGATAAATTTAACGATTACGGAATGATTTAGGAATGGTATTGAATGAGTGTGGGGGCGGATTTTGAGTGAATTTAATGAGAGGTAATCCTTTATCACAAATTTTGTTCAGGATGAACAAAATTAGCGATATAGATTACCTCCCTTTAATAAAAAATGCATAAAAGTTGTATACTTAGCTACCTATTTCTTCAAGAACATATTAGACGCTAACAAATCGCGATTTTTCTATATCAAAATTTATTTTGAATGACGTCGTTTATTACATATTTTTCTGTGGGTTTGATCGTTTTTGAATGGTTTGAGTGAGTGTTTGGAATGAATGATTGGAGCGCTGAGTGAGCAAATTAGAATGGTTTTGATTGACATGAATGTCAATTTCATGATGTTTTTAACTGTAGTACCGTGAGAAGTACATGTACATGTAACCATTTGAAAAATTAAATTAACGACCACTTTCAATTTAGGGTAGTAGACCCGTGATAGTTCCGCAAGATTTCGGAAGAAATTAACTTTAACAGTGTTAACCAAGGTTTCCTTATGATTTCACAAACGAAATGTTGCGGAACTATTACGATCCCACTCGTTTCAATCCGACATGATATGAACCTACGCAGAGCTAGGTGACGTTATCGAATTCGCGCAGGTTCGAATCCCGTCAATCAGAAATTTGAATTTTCATTATGGTTTCAAACGACAGATGTACTTGTCATTAGTGAGAGGTCTGTCTTGAGTTAAGAGTGGAAAAACAGTGCAAACTATTTGCAAATAATACCCCGCTCTGCACGTGATTTTGCATGCAAAGCGGGATATTATTAGCAGACAGTAGGCACCGTTTTGTTTTCCCGGTCGCATGATAGATATAGGAGTCCTTCAATTTGGTACGCACAATCGGTTATGCATGGAGTTTTTAGCTCACCTGAGCACATCGTGCTCAAGTTGAGCTTTTGTGATCATTGAGTGTCCATCGTCTGTCATGCGGTGTGTGTCGTCCGTCGTGCATCGTCATGCAAAGCCTCGTCATGATAAATTCTTCCAACCTCGACCAGATAACAGTGATACTTTAAGACACCAACATATATTTTACTCTCGATATATTGAACCCACATTCTCTGTTTAACATTTAGATTGCACATGTACAAATAAATGATAATTTCAAATTTGTATCCAAATGGCTAAAGTACGTGGTTTATATATGTATTTATTTTCGATTTGAATGACTAAATGTTTGTATACAAAAACACATCATCGCAAAAGTTTTCCACAACATTATTTATTTTTCATTTGTGGTTTTTGGAAAATCCACCATTTGATACTATGCATGAGGAAATCATACGGCAATATTTGATATATACATGTACTAACTTGATCTCATGATGTAGAAATTAAATTCGGGCGAAATAATATTGGAGTAATTGAGCTTTGAAACTGTTTGTCTTTCAGATGAATCATGTTGATTTGATAGAGGTTTTTCATGTAATTATCTCCCTTGCGTACTCTTCAGATTATTTCGAAATATTGGGGAATGGTAATTAAAACATGAAAGATCACTTAGCATTTTTAAAGTATAAATACTCATTACTCGAATAATAAGCTTTATCGACACACACGCTGATTTGAGATTTTAAGAGGCGCATTTTCGTGAGTCTGCGATTCATAAATAAGAAGCCCGGACCCTCACTAATTATCTGATGTTAGTCCCATAGAACCATCTTGGACCCACCTTCAGGAAAGAACTGAAGACTGTTTTAAACAGTCTTCACTTCTTTTCTGAAGTTGAACCTCAACGGAGCCATATCTCAACAGTGCCTTGCTTACCATTAAAAAGAGAAGAATGAAATTCCTATTAAAAAATCAAAATGGTAGCTTAAAAATTAGCCTATCTGTACATATGTACATTTAAAAGCGAGGACTCCCAATCTTAAGCAGGAACTCCAACGACACCTCACTTATCTGTCCTTGAATCCCAAATTGTTGTTGTCTGACCTTACCCCTTTGATCTAAATGTTAGGATAATCTCACAGAGTCAATTCGTCTATCAAGGTAAAACTTCTGAGACACGTTTCGTTCGATGCGGCACGTAGTGTTTTATAAACACGTTTGCTTTACTTTCAGTATAACAAAGCATATGGGCTACCTGAGAAATGACACCATGGCTTGTCCAGTAGAACGTATCCTGAGCATGCTTCAAGCTTGGGGTGCTCTTGAACGCTTTGTAGTCCTGAATGAAGGTGTTTTTTTCTAATTTTCTACCTCGATAATGAAATTGATTTTTTACTTTTATTTTCAGATGCCAGTTGATAGATCAACTAAAGAGAGAACCCAATTATTGTGGACATAGACCATTTTCGAAATGAGGTTGAACATGTCTTCAAGGAGCTTCTTGGTGAAGCTGACGGTGTTCCTTCTGACATCATTCATGGTCCATTGCGCATGTCCAACCGGGTGTACTTGTGATTTACCAGACACACTAAGTTGTACAAAAATTGACAGAATTCCAGAATTTTCTGCA
The DNA here is from genome assembly GCA_948146395.1 of Fragum whitleyi. Taxonomy (NCBI): domain Eukaryota; kingdom Metazoa; phylum Mollusca; class Bivalvia; order Cardiida; family Cardiidae; genus Fragum; species Fragum whitleyi. Next base: position 39,876,672 of record OX411557.1, read on the forward strand.
AAGGTGAACATTGCTAAACTAGAGATAAGTGGACATAACATAACTGAGCTTAAAAGTGCAGACTTAGAAGGATTCAGTACTCTAAAACGACTATCTATAACTATTGGGAAGCTACGGTCAATCGAAAATAGAACGTTCGATGTTTTTAAAGATTCTATCATAGAAATACAGTTAGCTAGAAACAATCTTTCAGAGATTCCAATAGGTTTGTTTAAAGACATGCCAAATCTGAAATTTATAAATGTATCAAGTAATAGTCTACAAAAGATTCAAAATGGAAGCTTTGCGAATTTAGGTCAATTGAGTAACCTTTTCCTTGAGTTGAACAGGATATCCACAATGGAAGAGGGGTGTCTTGTAAGGGTCGATAACCTGGACAATGTTGATCTCTTTCACAACAAAATAAAGGAAATCCCATTTAAAGCTTTGAAACCTGCTACAAAATTAAGACGACTTGATATAAGTTTCAACGATATCAAAGAAATCCCGGAAGTGATAGATGATCAGCTACCGTCTCTGGAAGAACTCGATCTTGAAAGTAATCCGATTGCATCAATAAAAGTATTTCCAAATATTAGTAATTCTCTGAAAATTCTGAATCTCATGTTCACCGACATTGCATCATTGGATAAAAACACATGGAAGAATCTCCAAAGTCTAGAAAAGTTGTATTTGTCCGGGACTTTATTAACCGAAATAAGACAAGGGATGTTTGAAGGTCTGAACAATCTGAACTCCATATATTTGATGTCTTCACACAAATTGAAGCGTATTGGACCAAACTCATTCAGTAACCTATCAAAACTGTCCTCTCTCCATATTGACTTCAATAAAGAACTTACTGAAATAGACGAGAACGCGTTCGCTACTCTAAATATAACTTACATAAACCTTATGGAGAACAAATTAAGCACATTCCAAGAGAATCTACTGAACTGGACATCAATAAAATCCATCTTCTTGGAAGATAATCCCATCAATTGTGACTGCAAGCTGACCTGGATGTTCAAACCGGAGTACGAATCAGCTAAACAAACATTCTCAGGTTTAGTTTGCTCCGTACCGTTGAAATATTCCGGGAAACGGCTCATGGATTTGCAGCCAACGGATCTGACGTGCGGAAAGACGGACCGTGAAAGGTTTGCTACCGGAATCGCAGTGGCGGTGTTTTGTTTTCTTTTCTTTGCTATTCTTCTTGTTGTCTTTAAATGTAGAAAGCCAATCGTGATGCGGTGTCGGCGATACTTCATGTACAAGAAATATCAAAATGATCTGGTATTTACTGTAGAAAACGACACGGCTATCGGAGAATTAGATGACGGTGATACTCGACCGCTTAAAGAACTTAGACTTGATTCAAATGAAGGTCTTTAGGTTAAATGAAAGAAGACTTGGTTCAAATGAAGGTCTTTAGGTTAAAAATGAAAGTGAAGAGATTATAGATTATAGAAGAGACCAGAATTCATCTACAGCTTGATTGAAGCATTTGTGACATTCCAAATAGGGGAGGGGCTATTGTCACTATGTCAGTGATACATTGTGTATGTATAGGATTAATAAATTCTTGAAACGTTTTAGAAATGATTCCCCGCTTTGCACGTGTACTCACGTACAAAGCGGGATACCATTTATAAACGTTTATGCATCCTGAACGCAAGTCTGATTCATTTGATGTGATTCAGAAAGTTTGAAAAATATCAACGCTAATACAGATGAAAACAACGTGAAATTGACAAGATGTATGATTTTGGAATGATTTTGGAACGAAATTGAGTGAGTGCGGCGAGCGAGTTTTGAGTGAATTTAATGGGAGGTAAACCAATATTGCAAATTTTGTTCAGGGTGAACAAAATCTGCGATATTTATTACCAACTGTTAATAAAATATGCACACGAGTTCAATAAATAGCTTCTTATTTCTTAAAGAACCTAAAATACGCTTGCAATTTCATTTATGTCTGTGAAATCGCGATTTTTTTCTTTTTATATTTATTTTCAATGTAGTTGTTGATTGCATCTTTTTCTGTAATTTTGGAGCGTTTTTGATCGATTTGAGTAAGTGTCTTGAATGAATGAAGTAACCGCCGAGTGAGTGATTTAGAATAGTTTTGATTGAGATGAATGTCAATTTCACGATGTAACTAAATGTAAGGCTTAGCGGACTGTGCAAACCGGTCGGACTTGAACATCTTTGCTCCTGGTTGAATATCTGAATCCAGAACGTTCACCAGTGTCAAGCTGAATTAATGTGCACATGGCGTACATGTTAAATATCCTTGTTTAGGTTCATGTAAAGTGTTTGAGGCCCAATATTAAAACACTCCATTTGCCAAGAAAAAGCAGTTTGTCTAGGTATATTATATATCAAAATGAAGCTTTTCATGAGCATACGTAGTTAAGCAACACAAGACTGTCATAGCTATAGCGGTATAGCCAAAACATTGTGGAAAAGGGTCATTTTGTATAGAACTAGCAACTACAAGACTGTTGGATAAAATTGGCCTATGTGTGAACAAAGTACAGACTTAAGTACTACCCAGGTACTACTACAAACGTTTATAAATAACTCGAGCCCAAAACGTAGTTATGCAAGCAATTTATTTGACTTACTTTATAAACACATATGTCATATATGTCATTCTAATTTTGTAAACGTGTAGATCTTTTTAACGTATGGTGTGTTATCACACCATGAATGGACATTAATAGTTTATATACCTGTAAGGTTATTTAGCAATGTATCAATTTCTATTTCACTGAATGATAAATATATAGTAATTTATTTTAGATCATTGAATTCAAAAACTATAATTTGAAATAAATCGCAGAAAATATTTCACAATATTATGGTGTGATGTTGCACCATACCTAACATCTATTTTGAAAACAGACCAAACCGGTTTGACAAGTATGTTGACAAAATAAATGGAAATTGATTGTTTCAAAAGAGCCTTTTGAGACCGAGTTTTATATCTATGGTTGTAGTAGTACCTGGGTAGTACTTTAGACACAACTTTGTACTTTGTTTAAATATGAGCCAATTCTATCCAGCCGTCATGCAGTTGCTTGTTCTGTACAAAATGACCCTTTTCCACAATATTTTGGCTTTACCACTAAAGCTATGGCGGTCTTATGTTGCTCAACTGCTAGTTGCTAAAAAGTAGCTTCATTTTGATATACAATTTATCTGGACATACTGCTTTTTTGGGCTAATGAAGCGCCCTTAAAATTGGGTCTCAAACACTTTACATGAACCTTAAATGATGCTATATTTGATTGACTTATGATTAAAAACTAAGGTGCATGCACCTTAAAACTAAGGTGCATGCACCTTAGGCAATTCTGACTAGAAACTTGACAGTTACATTATATTCTACTCACGAATACGGAGTGCAGTGCAGAAGAACCAAACAGTCATCAACATCTTGAAATTGACAATTGGAATTATTTTGGAATGATTTCGCAATGAAATTGAATTAGTGCGATGAGTGAGTTTGAGTAAAGTAAATGGAGATAATCCAGTATCGCTAATTTCGTTCAGGATGAACAAAATTAGCAATATTTATCCCCCTTTATTAAATGATATACGATATTTTGTTTGCGTGTTTTCATGAGCCAATTAGTCACTTTAAAAACCACAACAAACAATAAAATTGAAGAAAATTTGATCGACATGAATTAGAGGTTGATCGTCTTAAACGATTTCGAAATTTCTGATGATTTGGAGCGGTTTTGATTGATTTGAGTGAGTGTTTGGAAAGAATGAATGGAGAGCTGAGAGGGCGATTAAGAATGGTTTTGGTCAGAAAAGTAGTCAATTTCACGGTGTTCCTAACTGTTACTTTCCCTAATTTATTTTTTTGTTATTGTTCGATGTTGAGTTTTAAATCCCCTGCCTCAGTCGACATCCAATAGTGTGAAGGGCGGATCTTGAGACAATTTGCCACCTTATTGAAATATTGGTGAAACAGTTTTGTGTTGATAAGCGTTATTGGTCATATAGGATTGATTAAGAAAATCGTGTTGTTTACTTTCGTCTATAATAATATGAGAAATACATGTAATGCCTTTTCACTACACATATCAAATATTTAATTGCCTTCTATGTGTTTCAATGTTGTTGTTTAATTACTGTGCTTTGTTTATGCGACTTATTATGTCTCGGTAGATATATGACTCGAATTTGAAAAAGAGACCACACTTGAGATTGTAAATATTTTATTAAAGATGTAAAAAAATAGAGAATGGTCAAATGTCAATTTTACAGTTAACAACATCGAAAAATTGACAATAATTTCGATCAAAAACAGTCAATTCACTCACTCCTAGCTCCATTTATTAATTCAAAACGCTCACTGAAACAATTCAAAAACGCTCCAAAACCACGGAAATTGATAAGATCAACAACTACATTAAAACTAAAAATCAGTCTAAAAATCCACGCTGACATACGCGTCCGTGAAGACAAAGAAATGTATTCATTTAATCTGTATGCATTTCTTTTAAAGGGAGGTAATTAATATCGCTAATTTGTTTCATGTGGAACAAAATTAGCGGTAATGGATTACCTCCTTTAATTTCACTCAAAACTCGATCCATACACCCAATCAATTTCATTCCAAAATCATTTCAAAATCAATTATCTTGTCAATTTCACGATGTCGTTAACTGTATGAGCTTGGCTTTTTCGCATTTGCTAAAGCCTTGACTATGGCGTCGTTGGCATGGCCGTCTTTCGAAATCTTTGACATTGCTAAAGGCATTCGCTTGAAACTTGGCACACGTATTCACTATCAAAAAGAGCAACCTATACTATGAAGAGGTATCACTCTAGATGCACTTGAGCGAAAATGTCCCCTTTGTTCGCATCGGCTTTGTAAACGCGATTCTCTTGAAAGTTTCATTAAGATAGTAGACCCGTAAAAGTTCTGCAAAATTTCGGAACTCGTGAACTTTTTCAATGTAGTCCGAGGTTTCTAATGAAAATCATTAGGAAACCTCGGTTAAAATTGTTAAAGTTAATTACTTCCAAAGCGTTTGAAACTATTACGGTTCCACTACCTTAAATCCGAAACAAACAGACAATCAGAATATTGTAGTCGTCGGTGACGCCAAGGTAAGGGATAAGTACATGTAATCGTCTAAAAAGAAAACAGTTAAAATGGTTGAACCTGTATTTTGTTTTTCACGTAATAACGCTAAGTGGTTTTTACTTTTAAGGATGCATTTGCATTTTGTATGCATTGTTAACTGATTGTATTGTAAGATTATATGACAATGTAATCTGTCGCACGAATAGGGATCATCTGGGATATTTGAAAAGTATCGATCTTGGTTACAGTAAAAAATCGTGAAATTGACATGGTGAATGGTTTTTGGAATGAATTCGAGATGAAATTGAAATAGTGTGATTAGTGTGTTTTGCATGAAATTAAAGGGAGGTAATCAAATATCGCTTATTTTGTTCAATATGAACAAAATTAGCAATTTATTACCTCCGTTTTAGAGAATATGCCTACAAGTTTTATGACTAGCTTTCTATGCCTTCACGAACGTATCAAACGCTTAACAAATTTGATAAAGTCTATGAAATCGTAGACTTTTATTACAATTTCAATCTTTAATAAAGTTGTCGATCATAATTATTCTAGTGATTTATTAGGGTTTTTGAATGGTCTGAGAATGAATGATTGGAACGCTGAATGAGCGATTTTAAATGGTTTTAATCGTAATAAGTGTCAATTTCAAGTTGTTCTTCACTGTAGATGGCTGAGGCTGCACCTTAGTTGAACATTTTCTCTTCCAGACATTCTTCTGAATCTAAAATGATCGTCTGCCTCTATGTTAATGTTACTGTTTTATGTGATTATTTCTGAAATACGACCTCCGCTTGACCTCTAGTGGATATAGTAAAATAAAATGTGAATTTTCGGAAATCCCAGATTGTCCATTTCCGTGTGACATGCCACAAATATTTCACTTGTAGACAATGCTACACAAATCAAACAAGAAAGCTCTTGGTTTAGTCATAAGCCAAAATAGGAAAAGAAATTGAGAAAGGCAAAATCAGACGATAACTTATTAAGGAACAAGACTGTATTTTCAATTGCAATTTCGAAACATGATTTGTTCGTTTAATGGTGATCGAAATGTCATAACAAAATCTTATTCTAGATAAAATTTCGATACTTTTGCGACGACGAATGTGGAGAAAATCTTTTATTTTTGGGGTTATTCCCTATTTCGTTACAGGAAGTTTCCGTTCGTGCCTTAAACAGACTCTTGATCGATTTGTAATTGTACGGAAGCTTGGTCGAGTTGTAATTGAACTGAAGCTTGATCGAGTTGAATTTGTACTGAAGATTTATTGACTTGTATTAAGTTGTATTTGTACTGACTCTTGATCTAGTCGTATTTGTACTGAAGCTTGATCGAGTTGTATTCGTACTGTAGCTTGATAGATTTGTAATTGTTCGGAAGCTTGATCGAGTTGCATTTATTCTGAAGCTCTAATTTTCATTCCAAGCTCTCATTAGAACAATGTGCTTCTGGTCAACTTTGTATTCCTGTTTAACATTCCATTTGCTTTTCACAAATATACGCAAAATTATGAAATACTACTTTATTATGTGAAAATAAATTGGCGGGCTTTCGTTGTTATTTGTCTTCGTCTGTCAAACGTTACTATATGTTCATGCATTTTATGTTCACCATGTAAAAATATTAATCATAAGGTATTTACAATCCCAGACCATGTTATTCGTGAACTTTGAGATTATAAACAGATGAATAAAATTGTAAAAAGTCATTTAAAAAAAAATCAAAGTACATGTAGTAACATTGTCTTTCAAAATCCATATATGAAGTTTTACAATTAATAACATCGTGAAATTGACAATCAAAACCATTGAAAATTACTCGCTCAGCGCTCCAACCATTCATTCCAATGACTCTAAAACGATTCAAAATTGTGTATGATTTTTTGACTAGTGTTAAAAGCGAAGCGTTTTATTTTTCTGTTAAACACACAATCAGTAAAAAAGATCTTTATTTAAAGAAGGTATAGTTGTTGCTAATTTCGTGTTTTACCTCCCCTGAAAATCATTCAAAATTAGATCATCAAATTCATTCAATTTTATTCCAAAATCGTTTCATTGTCATTCACCTTGTCAATTTGAAAATGTTAGTAAATGTAGTATCGTTTTGTCTGCATTGTATCAAAATTAGCTTTTGCTGACAAAATTTGTAGAATAAGAAAAGAATGACAGCTAGAATATTAGTATTTAGAATACAATTAAGAACATTATGGAATTGTCCAAAAAGATCGATGATGCAGGAATGATTTCTGAATTATACTCAACGAGTTTGATCTGCGAGGTTTTTCTGATGAAATGTAAGGGAGCTAATATATTTTCGCTTATTTCGTTCAAGTGAATAAAATAAGAGATAACACATTACCTCCCTTTGATAAAATCCACGTGATTTCCTGCAAACAGACTGGATTGACTGTACGGACCAATCAAACGGTACTAAATCCACGCCAGCCAATAAAATCACGGAATAAAGTGATCGATTTGATTGAAGTCGTGGAGCTTTTTTAACGATTTTGGAGCGTTTTTGATCGATTTGGCTGAGTGCTAGAAATACTCTGAATTGATCGTATAGCGAGTGATTATGAGTGGTTTTGATCAAAGCGAGTTTCAATTTTTCTATGTTCTTGGCCGTATGCCAGTTGACCTACACATATCTTCTTATATGTGACTCTCATATGTAAGGGGTAATTCAAAAGGAAAAGGGGTTATTCAAAAGAAAAAGGGGTCATTCAAAAGGAAAAGGGGTCATTCAAAAGAAATAGGGGTCATTCAAAATTGTAGAGAGGGTTTGATCAAACAAAGCTCAATCAGAAAAAAAAATAACGAAAAAAAAGGTAAAAGGTAAAATTATTTATTTATTCCAAATTCTCACGCAAGTCACCACAAAATGCTCTGAAATTGATCAAAACCACTTCGAAATACATGTAGTTCAAAACGATAAACATTTCGTTCAAATCAACCAATTGATTTTATTGGCAGGTGTTGATTTTTCAGGCTCTGATTTGTACGTGCAAGCACAAAATTAGAAAATTACGTAAATTTTATTAAAGGGAGGTAAAAAATATCGCGTATTTCGTCCAATTGGACGAAATTATCGATTATGTTTATCTACCTTGAAAATCATCAAAAACGCGGTCCTCCTACTTATTTAATTACATTCCTCAATCATTCTATAATCATTCAACGTGTCAATTTCACGATGTTCCAAAACTATATGGTGACGAATCAGACTGGTGGAATTTCTACGCAACTACATGTAAGTATTTTTAGATATGATCATTGTGTTTTTAAGCTTTTTGAATGTTATTTCGTTTTGTAAACATCGCCGATATGCTTTCAGTTTTGTCTTGATTAAAGAAAGTCTTCAAACTCAAAATGTGTTCTCTTTCAAAATTTCTCTGTCTCGATTTGAAAACTGCATATTATTTTGACGGTATTATCATTTGATCGATGGGTAGATTTACAATTAACAACATTACATTTTAAAATGACAAAGTGAATTATTTTGGAATGATTTTGGAATGAAATTTAGTAAGTGGATGATCGAGTGATGAATGAAATTAAAGGAGGGATATATAATATCGTAATTTCGTTCAACATGAACGAGTGTAGCGATATTGTATTACCTTCCTTTGATATGATCTACGTGCTGTTCTGTTTGTGTGGCTTCATGGACCTATCAGATGCTTAAACTCTACATCATCCAATGAAAAAACAAGGAATGATTTGATCGACTCGAATGGGCTTTTCATGCAATTTGAACGTTTTGGACGGTTTTGAGTAATTGGGGTGAGCTTACAATGCATTGAATGAAGAGCAAAGCGACCGATATGGATTTATTTTGAACGGGCCGTCAATTTAACGGTATCTTTAACTATACATTTAATAACATCGTGAAATTGACACTCATTCTAAACAAAACCATTCTAAATCTCTCACTCAGCGCTCCATTCATTCATTCTAAACATTCACTCAAATCGATCAAAACCGATCCAAAATCTTAAGAAAATATTTCAAAATTGCCCAAGACGATTTATATCAAATTCAAATCGATCAAATCATTTTGCGATTATATTGGCTGGTGTGGATTTAAGGCTATCGGACATCATTGGAAACCTTAACTCAATAAGCAAAAATGACGTAAACATATTACCTCCCTTTAATTAAAGTTTATATCCCTTTCGTAATTTTTCTATATAAAATGTTCGTGTCTCTTGGTATTCTATCTATATTGTTATTTTTATTTTGAAATCATATTGCAATGAACTGAGAATTATTTTATACTGAGGTTAAAATCATTTGGTTATAAAATTGTACACCCTCCTTTTCGTCTTCAACGATATCGAAATGTTTCGGAGTGTTTTTGATCGATTCGAGTGAGTGTTTGGAATAAATGAATAGAACGCTGAGTGAGCGATTTAGAATGATTTTAATTTGAATGAGTGTCAATTTATCGGTGTTTTAACTGTATTTATAAATGCGGGTTTACAAATCTTGTCCATTTAATAAAAAACATTTACACAATTTATGTCGAATTAATCCATTGACCGAACAGTGTTTAACCAAACCCGCTTGCACCCCATGGAGCCAAAGCTCGATCCCGTCTGCAACCGTCACATTTCTCATTATAATACGTCGACATTGACCCTCCACTGCTGAATCCAGAGTTCGATACACAGGTCCTCTTGTGCTGACCGATCAGGCTCTTCTTTTTGGTCCCGGAGAACATTCCGCCTCCCCATCCGCTACCCCAGCTCCCGCCGGTCGTCCATGATTTGTTCCAGCCAGTGTTACCCCATCCACCTTGTGACCAGGACATGGTTTGACCCTCTTTTTCTAGTTGTTCAACAAGTTTATCACATGTACTCAGATGCGATCAGTGCTCCGTCTTTCAATAACTGTAAAATTCTGTCGAGGGCTGAAAAATGGTTCTGATTCTGTAGTTTATTTATTTATTCATTTATTTATTCATTAATTTTTTATTTATTCATTTATTTATTCAATTATTATTTATTTATTCATGTTTTATTTATTTATTTATTCATTTATTTATTCATTTAATTTTTATTCATTTATTTTTTATTCATTTTTTTATCCATTTCATTAGCATCATTGTTATTTTTTTTAAATGGGTCTGTTTTCATAAAGGAAAGGATACAATACTAAGAGGTTATTTAACATGATCATGTACAATACTGAATTCTATTGGATCAGTACGCTGCAGAACCATTCTATATTTGACGAGGCGATAGCCGAGTCAAAATATAGAATGGTTCTGCAGGGTACGAATCCAATGAATTCAGTATTGTACTCGATCATGTTAAATGACATCTTTAATTCACACCATACACTGAACATTCCACGATTAACGATTTACGGCATTTGGGAGAGACAAAAGTAATAGATCCTGTGAAAACCAGGGTATACTTGGAAAACATTTTGCACCGCTTTGTCATCCTGAACGCAGGACAGATGAAATTGAACCAAACATTTGTTCGTAAAATCCACGTAAAATGTTTATTTCAAGTGTCAAGTCGATTAGCTTTCTGATTATAATGCATGTGTGTAATTGATATAAAACAGATTGACTATCCGTCGTCGCATGAAATGTATATTTACATGTTGACAACGATATTTTAAACCCAATTTTGTGTCCCTCTTTGTCACTTGCATTCTTCTTTTACTTGCTAAACAATGTAAGAAATGAAGAAATCAAGATCTTCTCAAGATCAAACTTATTTCAATACCTCCGAACAGAGGGATTGATACATTGAAAAGGCCGCGAAAAATGTTGATACATGTATCGATATTCGAGACTGCAGCCTCGCTTTCATCGTACAATATAGCTTGCCTCACTTTCATCGTACAATATAGGTTGCCTCGTTTTGGAAAAAAAATCCGTAATGCACAGTAGCCTCGTTCTGGTTTTACAGTTTGGATCTAGATATTTCACTCCCACGTGATGAAAAATAAGCGATGTCATTGGTCTAAATTGATTAGGTGTGAAATAAAATTTTGTACATTAAAAGAACTCGTACAAAAAAATCGACCTTATTCGGGCTGCGCAAACTGTCTGAGGTTTGCTATTGCTGCCGAATTTAACCTTATAGACCAGTTTTATACTCTGTTTTGAATCCCTTTTGGTATGTTTAAGAAAAACGATTTGAATGTCGTCTTTCAAGAAATAAGTGCTGAATTTCAGCCATCTATTTTGTTTCTAAATATCTTTTTTCTCGAAAAATATAAATATATTTTATATAACAAGGTACGTTAAAGTTTTATTACCTGAAACCTAACAAGTACACACCGTACAACCGGTTGCGACGACGACAGGTTAAAGTCAACTTCGACAGAATCGGAGATTTATGCCGAGGAGACGGTAGGTCAAATAGATTTATTCGTGAATATAAATGAACGAAGCTCTGGTATTCTAAAGTTGATAAATGATAGTGTAAGTGTTCAGCGCTTCTATAGAATAAATTCTTGCTAAAATACCATCGAAATAAGTCCACAATCATTGCTTATTTCGGAGCTTTTTTATGAAAAGTTACGAAATTAGACTTTATGCTCTCATATTTCGCCTACCTCTAAAATAAATGCTAGTTTAATCTGTACACAGTTGAAGCCTTATCATCTATCGATATTTCTCCCAAATTTGAAGCCATAATTAAAAAAACATAAACTGACAGCGGGTCCTCAAAGACGGCATGTAGTAAAAGAAAAAGTTGCCCTGTAGACACGGAAATTACGGGGATGATGAAGACAGATCAGAATTATTTGTGATAGCCGACGTCAACAGACCTATATACACAGATTCTCGCTGACAAATGTTCATTTTTGGTGTTGTATTTTTCAATTACACATCAAAACAATTTAGATCGAAATAAATGCTGACATCCATGTCCACTATTTTTAAATGGTGCGCTATATTGAAAAATATTTCAAGGGATTTAATGTAAGAAAAGGTCGATTTTGCGAAGCCATCTATTGCGGGACATAGAACAGGGCCCTATAGGCTTTTGACACTGCAATGGATTTAGGTCGATGACTCATTGCATATCGATCCTTTTCGTTCTTAAATAGTTCAAAGTCTCTTGAAACCGCATGGATGAACATCGGATTTTTTTTCAAATCCTCGCAAACCAAGAAGAAACAGCTGTGATCAGGTAATATATCTCGTATACGTTTTTTTTCTTGTAATTACAGTGCCTTTGTATGCAATCAACGAGTCATAATAGCAAATTCTATTGAAAAACATAGTTGACCTGTCACTCATGATCTTTCTTAAGGTAGTGGACCCGTAAAAGTTTTGCAACGTCTCAGAAGTTATGAACTTTAACAATATTAACCGAGGTTTCCTAATGATTTCATTAGGAAACCTCGGTTAACATTATGAAAGGATATGTGGTCCAAAAGGTTGCGGAAGTATTATGGGCCCACTACCTTAAACTTGGCTAGAATGGTTTTTATTTTAGATAAAATAAAATCTTGCTAACATTGTTTTAATTGCGTCCGTAGCCCATTGGTCTAAACCGTCCGTCAAAAAGTGTCAAGGAACTGACAGATCTTGCTCTAATACATAGGTACATGTAGTCGTAAACAGTTATTCTATTTTCTTAATTGTTTCAATTTTGTTTTTGTATTCAAATAAGGGACAATTGACGTTTTTTCTCCATCAAATCTCTCGTTCCTTTTATACCATGTAAATAATAAGCTGTTGTCACCTACTCAAGGAATGAGAGATTTGATGGAGAAAAAAAAAACGCATACGAGATATATAATCGAGTTCAAATTGAAGCAAGAAAGAGAAAATAAATTGATATTTAATAAAAGTCAATAAAACCTACTTGTTGACTGACGTACCGCACGTCCTCTGATATTCATTTGCCTTTTCTATATGAAACATGCAAGTCGCAGTTCTTTATTTAGAAAAAACCTCTAAAGATTAGATCATGCCGGTCTCTAAAATTAATCAATGCATGAGAAAATGAGAAACCAATTGTTCTCTGAAAAACAACTTATATTGAGAGATACATGCCTTGCATTCAGAATTACAAACGGCACAAACCGTTACAGTTAACAACATCGTGAAATTGACAAGATGAATGAGTTTGGAATGAATTTGGAATGAAATAAAATGAGTGTGTGGAACGAGTTTTGAGTGAATTTAATGGGAGGTAATCCTCTATCGCAATTAGCGACATTGATTACCTCCCTTTAATAAAATATGCATAAAAGTTCTACTCATAGCTTCCTGTTTCTTCAAGAACGTATGAGAGGCTAATATTTTGAATTATGCCAGTGAAATCGCTATTTGTTGATTCTATATTTTTCAATGGGTTTGAACGTTTTTGAGTGGTTTGAGTAAGTGCTTGGAATGAATGAATGGAGCGCTGAGTGAGCGATTTAGAATGGTTTTGATTGAGGTGAATGTCAATTTCACGATGTTAACCGTTAGCATACCTTACCTTGGGACCGTCTGTGGACGCTGGTTGTACTGCCGCTGTATCCATCTCTTCTTATCTTCTTATACATGTACAGTTAGCAACATCGTGAAATTGATAAGGTGAATGATTTTGGAATGATTTAGGAATGAAATTGATTGAGTGTGTGGAACGAGTTCTGAGTGAATTTAAAGGGAGGTAATCCAATCTCAAAATTAGAGATATTGACTACCTCCCTTTAATAAGATATACGTACTTTTCTATTTGTACGTCTTCGTGGACGAATTAGACACGTTAAAATCCACACCAGCTAATAGTCGTAGAATAAATTGATCGATTTGCATTTATTGTTGAAAGTCTTGAACGATTTTTTAATGTTTGCTAATGATTTCGGAGCGTTTTTGGTCAATTTGAGTGAGTGCTTGGAATGAATGCATGGAGCGCTGAGTGAATAATTAAGAATGATTTTGATCGGAATGAGTGCTAATTTCACGATGTCTTTAACTGTACATATCACAAATAAAGGCGTCGAAACCTCGTAGGGTTAAGTATTTTGTCCAAAATATTTATTTTTGAGCTACATGTACGAGTTAACGTCAAATCTCAACAAATGATTTGTTTGTTTGATTGGGTTTTACGCCGCTTTCAACAATTTCGCAGTAATATCGCGGCAGCCGGAGTATCTAACAATGGATTACTGGTATTTCTTTCACCTGCACTACCATTACACCCTTTCCTAGCCTCCGACTGCTATCTCACATAGCTCAACAAATGATATGTTGCCTGTAATCTATAGGAACGATTTATTTTTAACAAATTACTCAAACCACAGTCGATGTGGGTATTTACGTACAGTGTGCTTGTAGTAGACCCTTAATAGATCCTATCCGCAACGTTTCGGCAGTAATCAACTTTAACAGTGTTAACCGAGGTTTCCTTATGATTTTCATTAGGAAACCTCGGTTAACATTGTGTAAGATCATGAGTTCCGAAATGTTGCGTAACTATTACGGTGACACTACCTTAAAATACTTCTTTCGTGTAGCTATTACGAGTAAAGATTTTCTCTTTCGTAGGCAAATTTGCAATAATTGCCTTCTGCCGGATTCAAAATATTTTTTCGGTTGCAATATCGTTCTTGCAATTTTTAAATGGGGATCTTTTTTGTGTGCGACACTTGATAATGATTCATAGATAATGCAGATATATCAAAGGTTCGGTCGACAAAAATCTTTAGGACAAATCAGTTATTGGTTTTTGATAGAACTGTTAGATAAAGAATACGATTCGAAACAAAGATTATGATAATAGTTGTATTACCAAAAACTTTTTTGTAATCAGAGACCACATTTTTTATAATAAATATCAATACGCTATATGGATGGTCTATTCACCATGATATCATTCCAATTATATTTTAACAAATTACTAAATTTTGAATATGCGCATTTTAAAATATCATTATCATCATGCTGGCACAAATTGACCATCGTAAATTTATATGTTTTAAGGGTGGCCAAAAAACGTAGTTTGTTATATTAGTACGATTATATTTTACAAAATTGAAATAATTTGCTGGAACTGTGAACTCAGTCGCGATGTTGCATATTTTCATAAAGCCCAACTTCCCGTGATACTTAACAGACCCGAGCCGAACATATGTACGGACGGTCAACGCGCCAACAGTATACAGTTAGAACAGTTAAGAACATCGTGAAATTGACAAGGTGGATGATTTTGGAATGATTTAGGAATGAAATTGAATGTGTGTATGGAGCGAGTTTTGAGTGAAATTGAAGGGGGGTAAACAAATATTGCTAATTTTGTTCAAGAGTAACAAAATAAGCGATATTAATTACATGTACCCCCCTTTAATAAAATATACGTTTTATTGTGTTTGTGTGCCTTCGTTGACTAATCAGATACTTTAAAATCCACACCAGCCAATAACATTATAGAATAATTTGATCGATTTGATCGACTTCGAAATATTTTCTAATGATTTCGGAGCGTTTTTGCTCGATTTGAGTGAGTGTTTGGAATGAATGAACAGTGCGCTGAGTGAATGTTATTGGGTGTTTTTGATCGTGTCTAGTGTCAATTTCACGATGTTTTCAACTGTAACATCACGAAATTGACATTCACTTAAACCAAAGCTATTCTAAATCGCTCGTTCAGCGGCCAATTCATTCATTCGAAATATTTCTAATGATTTCGAAGCGTTTTTGATCGATTTGAGTGAGTGTTTGGAATGAATGAACAGAGCCCTGAGTGAATGTTATTGGGTGTTTTTGATCGCGTCTAGTGTCAATTTCACGATGTCTTTACCTGTAACATAACGAAACTGACATTCACTTAAACCAAAGCTATTCTAAATCGCTCGTTCAGCGGCCAATTCATTCATTCGAAACGCTCACTCAACGCGTACAAAAAAAAGCTCCCAAAACGTTCATGACACATCCAAATCGTTCAAAACGATCAAAATTTCATTCAAATCGCAAAAAAACTCCACAGTTCAAATGTCTTTTGTGAGTTTTAAAGCACTTGAAAGGGCCGGGCATAAGCACAAACGAAAAAAGGGCGAAGATTTTAATAAGGGAGATAATAAAATATCGCTAATTTCGTCAAACTCGATATTCGATTACCCCCCTTTTATCAACCCAATACTCCCTCATATGCAGACAGGCGGTAAACAACCCACCACTCCAGCTCTTCTGACCCTAAATAAATAGAGCTAATATGTTAGTGTCTACAAATAACAATGTTATCTGGTGAAAGGTTGGAAGAATTTATCATGACAAGGCTTTGCCGAGTCATGATAATTTCTCACAGCCGAGACCTGATAACATTGATATTTTAAGGCACTAACATGTTATCCTATTTATCATGCCATTATTTTCAGTGCTTAGATATGATTCACCTTTGAAAATCAAAGAAATTCAAGTGAAAGTGTATGCAAATTGTTTCTAAAAATAGACTGCCTGATAACATGTTATCAGACAGGTGATAACAGGTCAATACAGACTTCATTGCGTGGTAAATAGAGCTAACAAGATGTGTTTGTGAAACATGCAGGCCCTCGAAAAAGCATTTTCTTTAAACTTGACCTTGGCAAATGACATTGAAAATGGTACCATTATTGACATCTATCATCATACCAAATTTGAATATTGTATCTTGATTCACCTTGATGTAAGTGTCAATGTAAAGTTTTTTTGGTTACGTTTTGTAGTCAAGTACACGGACAGACAAACGGACGGACAATGGTAAAACAATATGCACGGATCTGTCTGCTTGGGCATAACTAGAAAGCCATGAATGGCTGGAGTCGCTCCACAGGCTAGAAATTCTTGTAATTTGCAAATAAAAGTTTTGACTAGATTTTTAGATATTTTGGGGTCTACTGATATTAAAAATGATTTTCAGAGTTTCCACTATATAACATATAGAAAAATGACCTCCGTCCATAAAAGACATATCTTTCATCCAATCACAATTATTTTTGGATGCATGATAATGGGTCACCCAAGGATCATACCAATGAAGTTTGATTGATATCCATCATTTACAATCTGAGAAAATGATTTTCAAAGTTTAAACTTTATAACAAATAGAAAATTGACCTCCGTCCATGAAATACATATTTTTTATCCATGACAATAATTTTTGGTAGACTGATAAAGATTCACTAAAGGATCATTACCACAAAATTTGGTTGATATCCATCTGTAACATTCTTTGAAAATCATTTTCTCAGAATTAGTTGACTATCTTTTCTTGTTATTTCTCTTCTTAATACTGTGTTGCATGTACTCATTCGAATGGTCTTTCATGAGGATGAATTCTGAGGTTGTATTCAATTTAATTATTCACACGAGAAAATGATTTTCAAAGTTTCCACTAAATAACATAAAGAAAATCAACCTCTGCCCAAAAAATGCATATTTTTCATCCTATCACAATAATTGTTGGCATACTGTTAAGGGAAACTCAAAGATAATTCCAGTGAAATTTGGTTGATATCCATCATTTAGATTCTGAGAAAATGATTTTCAAATATTCCACTATATAACATATGGAGAAATGACCTCTGCCCATAAAATACATATTATTCATCCAATGACAATAATGTTTGGTAGACTGGTGAATGTTAACTCAAGGATCATTCAAGTGAAATTTGGTTGATAACCATCAGGTTTATTCTGAGAAAATGACTTTCAAAGTTTCCACTATGTAACATATGGAGAAATGTCCTCCGCCCATAAAATGCATATTTTTCATCCCATCACAATATTATTGGTAGTCTGATAAAGGGTCATTCAAGGATCATTCCAGTGAATTTTGGTTGATAACCATCGGTTACATTCTGAGAAAATGATTTTCAAAGATTACACTATATGACATATCGAGAAATGACCTCTGCCCATAAAATACATATTTTTCAACTGATCACAATAATTTTTTGTAGACTAATAAAGGGTCACCCTAGGATCATTCATGTAAAATTTAATAGGTATCCATCAATTAGAATCTGAGAAGGTCACTTTTTACCTTATTTAGAAATAAGCCACACTTATTAAATCAAAGTTTTTCATTTGATCAAAATTTCTTGAACACCTTTGAAAGAGGGTCACCAAAGGATCATTCCTATGAAGTTTGGTTGATATCCATCAATAAGATTCTCAGAAAATAATTTTCAAAGTTTCCACTTTATAACATATTGAGAAATGACCTCTGACCATAAAATACATATTTTTCATCCAATGACAATAATTTTTTGTAGACTGATAAATGTTCGCTCAAGGATCATTCAAGTGAAATTTGGTTGATAACCATAAGGTTTATTCTGAGAAAATGATTTTCAAAGATTCCACAATATAACATATGGAGAAATGACCTCTGCCCATAAAATACATATTTTTCAACGGATTACAATAGTATTTGGTAGACTTATGAATTCACCCAAGGATTATTCATGTACAATTAAAAAGGTATCCATCAATTAGAATCTGGGAAAAGTCTCTCTTTTTTTATCATTTTTGGAAATTAGCCACGCCCATTAAATCCAAGTTTTTCATTGGATCAAAATATTTTGAACACCTTTGAAAGAGGGTCATGCAAGGCTCATTCCTGTGAAGTTTGGTTGAAATTCATTTAGTTGTTTCTGAGGTCAAGATATTTAAAGAAAAAGTTTACGACCGGACACATAGACCCACTGATGCACGGCGCACAACGGACACAACGCCATGACAATATGCTCCAGAGGCCTTCGGCTAGTGGAGCTAAAACTGACCTCATTCATATCATTTCATGATTTTATTGGCTTTTAAGGATTTTAAACCTTTTGATTGGTACCTGAAGATACATAAACAGAATAGTTCATAGATATTAATGACGGGAGGTATAAGAATGGTGTTAATTTTGTCCGATTAGCGATGTCATATTACATCCCTATTATTTCATTCAAAACTCTGTCCTCCCACTCATTTAATTTCAATCTGCAATCATTTAGTCACCTTGTCATTTTCACCATGTTATTTACTGTTCACCTAAATATTGCAGTAAAATCAATGTCTTGCTAAAAACAATGGGCATAATAGCAGATCACAAACCGGAAATTAGAAAGACAGTAAGATTTTTTATTGTAGCTTTTAAGCAAGATAGTAATATTCATCTAAAAAAATGTAAGAAAATTCTCAAAATACTTTTAAACTAGAAAAACATAAATAATAACAACACTACAGTCATAAACGACTAAAACATATGACATACTCATATCAAAGAGAGTACAGATCTTGCTTCACACCTTTTTAACACTTATCCTTTAAAGAGAGGATATTGATGAATGGTTATGAAATACCAAATTTATAAAACAAGTCATCCGTAAACAGATAAAAACGATGTTTGCAGAGTTTTTATCTGTTTAAGATGACGAGTTTAATACATGTAAAGTTGATATTTTAAGAGCATAATTTGATATTCTTTTTATAATATTACCTGAATTTTTGCTATAAATCAAGGAAATTCTAGAATTGATCTATTCAAGTTATTCCACTAAATATCATATTGTTTTTAATTGATGTCATCAAATGCATTATGACATCATTTTCACACATGAAAGTATAACATAGCTATATGTTCTATGCTCATTTGCATAGGTATTCCACTAGTTGAATAACAACCATGTAATATAAGGAATATTCAACAGGGTTATTGCACTCTAGCAATTTAAATTTCAAACATTTTGCCAAGCTTGAGATATTTCAACAAGTATTTCTAATTTGTTTGTCTTGAATAGGGTTTTGCGCTGCTTTCATCAAAGTTTCAGTTATATTGCGGCGGCTCGAGCACCTAAATATGGATTCCTGGTATTTCTCCCACCAGTACTACCATCACATCCTTTTCTAGCCTCCATCTACATAGGTCTAAGTTAATCAACCCATTGGTGAAAGACAAATAGAAGTATGGATAAGGTTATCACTATAATGAGTAAGACGAAAAGAAGCAGAGTAGCTCATGATCATTGTACATATACTATAAACGGCTTTATATTGGCGGTGTCCACATTTGGTGGTTTTTCGATTACGACATATTGGTGGTGATTTATTTTGGTGCATCTCACTTCAACGCCAAAATAAAACGCTTTATTTAAATTTCATTTTTTCATCGTTCAATACAACGTAAGTAAGAGAAAGGCAATTTCTAGAGCAAGTCAACTTTCTACAAACTTAACAATAGTTTGTTTTCACACCTTTTGTTATGATTATAACGCTTGTAAAGGTTTTTCACACTTTTTCGTCAAGTGATTTTCCTTGCAATTTATCAGCAAACTTGTATCTGGAATCTTGTAATTGAGGGATCAGTGCAATACTATTGTAAGTGCCTATAATATATAGGCAATTACAATCATGTTGCGCTGACCCGTTGAAATGTCAACGATGTCAGCAGAGTTTCTAATTAAAATTTGAATAAGTATGGTCTGCATATTTTTGATATAGATTTAATAACATTGACTAAAATGTATAGATTTCATATCAACCATAATAAAGAAATTTCTCGTTTAATAATGACAAATATTGGCGGTGGATTCAATTTGGCGCATTTTAGCTTGACCGCCAATATAGCAAAAATAAAAACACCCCAAAATTACCCCGTTTACAGTAAGTGTAGCTTGATCTCATTCCATACCATTGGTCCTGTCTTTTTTCTTTGTATATACATGTAGCAGAAATATGCTGTGAATACAGTTAGTAAATTGATATGTTAAATGAGACTGTGTGTGACATTTCCAACAATTTGAAATGTTGGTGAGGTGCAAACAAAGAGAGGCGTAGACAGCTACAAACTGTAAAAATAAATTTACCTAATGGTCTACGGATACTTTGAGGATATTTCTATCTATTGAGCGCAAGTGAAGACTCTGGTCAGACTGTGCGGATGCACAAGCTGGTCAGAGTCTTTGCTTTTCGCGTAATCGAAATTTTTGGAAATCTCATTCACAGGCTCAAATGTTAAATGATTTTGAAATGATTTAGAAATGAAATTGAATGAATGTGATGAGTGAGTTTTGAATCATTTTAAAGAGAGTTAAAACATAATCAATAATTTCATCCAATTGGACAAAATAAGTGATAACTTTTTATCTCTCCTTAATAAAATCTATGTCCTTTTCTGATTTTGAGTCTACACCGACAAATTAGACTTCTAAAAATCAACACTCGCCAATAAAATCATGCAATTCATTGATCAATTTGATGGAGTGTTGATCATTTGAAGAATTTTGATGGTTTTTCGATCATTTTTGAGTGATTTGGGTGTATGCTTGGAATGAATAATTGGAGCATTGAATGAGCTATTTGGAATGGTTTTAATCAAAAGGAGTGTCAATTTCACCTTGTTGTTAACTGTAGCATGAAATGGGTTAACTCAGGTGCTTATGCCTTGCTGATTGCATCATCCTTTGATAGGCAGTTTGATCTTTGCCTATACTATATTTTATGGCTAGAAAATTTCAAGATCAATCAAAAGTGTATATAACATATATCTAAGCATTAAAAGGATTGTTCAACTTTAAATCTGTAGTTTTGATATTGGCCACGGCACAACCAAATGTACTCATGACTGTGGGTAACTCTTGTCCCTCAACCCATAGTTGTCTCCCTTTGTCCTCCTTCAACCAGCACAAACCAGCCATCCAGCTTTTATCATCTTCACCTCCAACTATCAAAATTGTCCCATTATATTTCACAACTCCTGCGCCACACAGAGCGTTTGGAAGTTCTGGACCGAGGGTCCATGTGTCAGTTTCAGGGTCGTAGATTTCAACAGAGCTGACACAATATTCGGGTAGAAACTCACGCTTCCATTTGTCACTAACTTGACCATTTCCACCTACAAAATAAAAAAAACATTACTACATTAGAAAACTAGACTGTCGCAAAAGGTTAATTGTCCCCCCCCCCTACAAGTGCAATAATGAAAAGCCATTTTCTATCAAAGGTACATTACTCTATCAAAAGTCAATGGGTTGTAACCAAAATGTAAATTGCTCATCTCTGCTTGATACTGGTAACACCTGTAAAGTTTGAATGAAATCTGTCAAATAGTTGCTGAGAAATTGAGCAAAAATTTCTCAGCAACTATTTGACAGATTTCATTCAAAGTCAAAAAGCTACAGATGGACAGACCAGCTGATAATCTATTTACCCCCTAAACATAGTTTTGTGGGGTATAATAATTAACAAACAAAACATAGAATCTGGCGTACTAGTTGTTAAAAGAATTTAATGAACTAAATTGGTTATAATAAACATGTTTATCAAAATTCCATCAATCAATCACATATTTTTGTTGGCTTCAAAAAACTCATGAAAATCTCTCAAGTTAGAATTTATTCAGGTTTTAATACAAGACATGATCAAAGGGCTGCAACCATTACCATTTTTTTTTCAAAAGATAGGCACTGGTATACGATAGCTGACTTAAAAACTTTATAAGGTAGTTAATTCAGTTTTCAGTTTTGCATTGAGGGACCCTTAATAAAGCTTTTTCTTTCACGCTTTTCAGTGGAATATCCAGAAATAACAGTAAATTATCATGTAATAAACTCAATGCCTAACCAGTAAAATTATCACAAACTGATACCCTGCTTTCATTTTACCCTTTCTGCCGTTATCTAAGAGGAGCCAAATAAGTGACGTCATCATGGATGTTGCATAGCGAAATGATGTGCTTTTAGAAAATTTGTTTTATCTTTCACATATTGTCTTTTTTAACATTAAAGAAATAGAATAATTATTTTGTTTTCCAAGTAAGATATATCATTTTTGTTAACAACAAAAGCTATACTTTCACTAGTGGCAGATGGCTCTGCCACTCATGAAAATATATCTTTTGTTATTTACTAAATGAAAAATCAATCGATCTTACTCTGAAACAAATGATTATCCTCTGTATCATACTTACCAATGATGTATATTTTCCCATTATGCACCACACTACCGGCCAGAACTCTGCTTACAGACATGGGAGATAACTCTGTCCAACTGTCCTCACTCGGATCATATCTGTAATTATTTGTAATTTCAAATGTATTATCATTGACAGGTGATCAAAATGTTGTAAATTCAGTTGAATACTAGTAAGCAAAAGTTACATGTATGAGGTTTGGGTTGTACACCGAGATTCTATAAATTCATATAAGTCTAAAGAACTGGTAGGGGGCAACGCTTAGCCCTATCAATGCTGTTAAGAACAAAATCCTACTATACATAAAGCTTTGGCAGATATTATAGTCTAAGAGCAGCATGAATGGAATCGCAGTCTGAAATAAGTCAACACTACCTGCTGTTGAATTAGTAATTTTAGGAAAACCTTAAACTGACTATTGTTGTCGTTATGCCCATACAAGAAACCAGTTAGAGCCTTACACCCTTTCCTTGCTACAATTTAAAACAACATTGTAAAATTAACAAGATGCATCGTTTTGGAATGATTTTGGAATGAAATTGAACGTGTTTTGGGTGAAATTCAAGGGAGGTAGTCAATCCAATATTGCTTATTTTGTTTAGGATGAACAAAATAAGCAAAATTTATTACCTCCCTTTCATAAAATATGGATATAGGATCTATGAAAAGCTTTCTGTCTTCACAAACCCTACTATTACAAAATTCAAAAATGTTAGTGAATTCATGGATTTTATTTACTGATCTGTATTTCTTATGGAGTTGTTAATCATATTTATTGATTTTGGAACATTTTTCAATGGTTTATGTAAGTGTTTGGAATGAATGAGTGGAGTGCTGAGTGAGCAATTAAGAATGGTTATGATCAGAATGACAGTAGATTTCATGAAGTTACCTACTGTATCAAGATTTGCCTTGATCTATTCTGATATTTTAGAAACTATATTTCTTAACTTACTTTACACAAAAATGCTTTTAGAGTTATCTACCTTGATGTATGATCAATTTCTTGTGTGGTTGTGAACATGCAAATTCTTATAGGAGTGAACTGTCAAGGAATTCCAATAATCCAATATTAAGGCTTAAAATCATAAGCAACCTTCCTATGATGCTACAATAAAACAGGTTTTTAGAAAGTTTCAAGAAAATTAGACAATATTAATGGACTTATTAATGGAATTGGTTTTCTGACAGATAGGTCCAAATATAACAGGAAATGTCTTAGTCACATATCAAGCAACAAGTGCAAGTTTCAAGGAAATGCCACAGCTTTTGTGGTCTTAATTGAATAAACAAGATTTTTTTTGTGAAAATCCACAGAGCCAGTTTTTTTGTTTTTTTTGAGAAGCTCAGTGGATTGGCCACCTAGTTTTAAACCACACTTTACCCAATACAAACCAGACTGAAATTTTATTAAGACAATCAAATGACTAATTCTCTTAATGATTAGGCAAAAATTATCGCCTATAGAGTGTCTACAAGGTTTTGCCGTGACCTCATTTTTGATCCAACTTGACCCAATTTCAAAGTTGACCTAGATTTCATTACGACATTGATTCTGATAAATCTTCAAGTTGATTGAGCAAAAAATATGGCTTCTAGAGTGTCTACAAGGTTTTTCCAATAATTGACCCCATTACCTCATTTTTTACTCAACTTGACCAAATTTCGAACTCCTCGAGATTCCATCAAGCCAATCATTCAGACCAATTTTCAAGTTGATTGAGCAATGAATATAGCTTCAAGAGTGTCTACAAGGTTTTTCTATGATTTGACCCTGTGACCTCATTTTTGACTCCACTTGACCCCAATTTGAACTTGTCCGAGGATTCATCAAGACAATCATTCTGACCACTTATCAGGATGATTGAGCGAAAAAGATGGCTTCTAAAGTGTCTACAAGGTTTATCGCAGATTTGACCCCATGACCTCATTTTTTACCAAACTTGACCCAATTTCGAACTCTTCTGCGATTTCATCAAAACACTTATTCTGACCAATTTTCAGGTTGATTGAGCAATCAATATAACTTCTAGAGTGACTACAAGGTTTTTCTAAGATTTGACCCTGTGACCTCATTTTTGACCTCACTTGACCATGTGACCCAAATTTGAACATGTCTGAGATTTTATCAAGACAATCATTCTGACCAATTTTCAGGTTAATTAAGCAAAAAATATGGCTTCTAGAGGGTCAACAAGGTTTATCTTAGATTTGTCCCAGTGACCTCATTTTTTACCCCACTTGATCCAAATTCGGACTTGACCAAGATTTTATCAAGACAAGCATTCTGACCAATCTTCAGGATGATTGGGCAAAAGATATGGCTTCTAGGGTATCTACAAGATTTATCTAAAATTTAACCCCGTGACCTCATTTTTGACCCCACATGACCCAATTTTGAACTCGTCTGAGATTTCATCAAGACAATTATTCTGACTTATTTTCAGGTTGATTGAGCAAAAAATATGGCTTCTAGAGTGTCTACAAGGTTTATCTAAGATTTAACCTTGTGACCTAGTTTTTGACCCCACATGACCCAATTTCAAACTAGTGCGACATTTCATCAAGACAATCATTCTGACCAATTTTCAGGAATGGGCAAAAAATATAGCTTTTAGAGTGTCTACAAGGTTTTACCAATATTTGACCAGGTGACCTCAATTTTGACCCCACTTGACCCAATTTCAACTCGTCCAAGATTTCATCAAGGCAATCATTCTGACCAAATTTCAGGTTGATCCTGCAAAAAATGTGGCCTCTCGAGTGTCTACAAGGTAAATGTTGACGACGGACGACGGACGATGGACATCATGCGACCACAAAAGCTCACCTTGAGCACTTCGTGCTCAGGTGAGCTAAAAAAGGGTTGTGCCCGGGTGGAGCCCAAATATGACCCCAGGGTCTTGATATGAAGAAACTTGGTAGAGGTCTACTAGATGATGCTACATACAAAATATGAAAGCTGGCTGTCTTCTGCTTTCAGGGAAGAAGATTTTTGAAGATTTTCCTATTTTCACCCTTTTTGTTAAGGGTAAAGGGAAAGTTAGGGATGGATTTCATTTATTCGAACAACTTTGGTAGAGCTTGACCCAAGGAACATCCCTGTCAAGTTTCATTAAGATTGGTCCACAGGTTTAGGCGGAGAAGATGTTTAAAGAAATTGTGGACAATGCACAACGGACTACTGACGACGGACATTGTACGATCACAAAAGCTCACCTTGAGCACTTTGTGCTCAGGTGAGCTTACTAGAGGCGCTAGAGCCCCTGATTTGCTCCACAGGCCTGAATATCCTGATAATGATTATTAGAGGATGATAAGGCTGTTTCAACCAGAATTGAAGTGAATGAATGAGTGAATGTTTATTTCAAGTAAATAAGTGTTAATAAGTGCCTTATGCTGAAATATTGCTGCATAAAAATCTCATAAGTGAATAACATTGACCTCTACCTGTTACACACATATTTTTCATTTAATCACATTAATTTTGTGCAGTCTGTTAACAGGTCACCCAAGGATCATTCTAGTGAAATTTGGTTAAAATCCAAATACATATGTAAAAAAAATTCAACACTAACAGAATGTTACCATACAATTTACTGGTACTTTGTCTGCAAAATTTTAATTGTAGATCTTTCTGCTTTTCATAAAACACTACTAGAAGGATGTTACTTCACAATAATTGTTTGTCATCAAAACAAAATTCTAACTTAATGATAATAAGTAGTAAAATAATCAATCCAATATATACATTTTATTCTGCTCAATGCCTTAGAGTGCTGTCAACTCCGCTGTTTCTACCCCACTCTGAACCTCAGGAGGTTTTACACCACTTGAACTCTTTGTGCAGAGTCATCCTTTGTTCAGCTAAACTGACAAATTCTCAGAGGTATTCTCAGGCTACTAACTTCAACTAATATTTCTATACATTTGGATTTCAACAAAGGTTTTGTTCCTGCTAATCTACAATCTTTACACCTATGACATTTTATAAGTCTAGAAAAATTCAGCATTTAGGTGATATCAAAAGTGTGATCAAATATTCACTTTATATGTCCTCTGCCATAAAAAAATATGTTGCTCATCTAACCAAAATATTTTTTGCAGACTGATAAACTTTCACAGTAATAAAATTCCCATGATATTTTATGTATCTGTTTAAACCTTCAGGATAGTTTGTTTTACCCTATATTGAATATTCCACCATATAACCTATCTGAAGAAATGACCTCCATCCATAAAATACATATTTTTCATTTGATCACAATAATGTTTTGTAGACTTGTTGGAGGTCACTCAAGAATCATTCCAGGGAAATATGGTTGATATCAATTGGTTAGATTCTGAGAAAATGATTTTCAAAGTTTTCACTATACAACATAGACAGAATTGACCTCTGCCCATAAAGACATATTTTTCAACTGATCACAATAAATGTTTGTAGACTTGTTGAAGGTCACTCAAGAATCATTCCAGGGAAATATGGTTGATATCCATTGGTTAGATTCTGAGAAAATGATTTTCAAAGTAACCTCTTTATAACAGAATCATTCGAGGGAAATATGGTTGATATCCATTGGTTAGATTCTGAGAAAATGATTTTCAAAGTAACCATTTTATAACATATAGAGAAATGACCTCTGCCCATAAAAGACATATTTTTCAACTGAACACAATTATTTTTTGTAGGCTGACAGAGGGCCGCTCAAGGATAATTCCTATGAAGTTTGGTTTATATCTATCAATTGGAATTTGAGAAAAGCCACCTATTACCATATATGGAAATTAGCCACGCCCACCACAGCCATCATTTTCAACCGATATAGAATCTTTGAAGGAATCTGATAGAGGGTCACCTAAGGAAAATTCCTGTGAAATTTGATTTGAATCCATCCAGTACTTTATGAGGAGAATATTTTGAAAGTAAAAGTTTACAGACAGATGGATGGATGGACACACACACGCACCGACACCCCACCATGACAATAGCCCGCTGGCCTTTCAGCCAGTGGAGCTAAAAACTATTGCTCAATTTTGACAGTAAGCCTTTTGGATAAGTTTTCATAGTGAGCCTTTTTGACCAAGGCCTTTTTGTCAGTGGGCCTTTTTGTACACGGGACCATTTTGTCATTGGGCCCACTTGACCCTACACCACAGAAGTTAAATGACAGATAATGAGATATTTCCTCTTAGTAAGCAAAATCAATGACTTAATCCGGTGCAAGATATCAAATCACTGACAGTACTGTATTTCCAAACCCACCTGTATGCATTATTGACAACTTCTTCTCCACTCTCTCCTCCAAACACATACAGCTTGCCTTTATAACTGACAGATGTTGCAAACCGAACAGCTTTAGGTAGTGGGGTCACCATATTCCACAAGTTTACATGTGGGTCATATCGCTCAACTGTGTTCATTATTTCTCTGTTATCCTGACCAGCTATAGCGTAGGCAAATCTGTTAAATTATTTGAGCATCATGTCACAGGTCTAGGGGCCCGTTTTACTAAACTTCTTACAAAAAAAATGTTCGTAAGTCAAAAACACAAAACGTATCTTGTGTTTTCATTCATTAATAGATTCTGCCTTGCAGTAGACACTTCCAATGAGATATTGAAAGGCAGAATTCCATATTTAGTTATTACTGTAGAAGCATCTTTAATTTTTGACTTACACAAAAATGATCGTAAGATGTGTAGTAAAACAGGCCCCAGGTAATTAACATTGCTTATTTACCAAAAGCTTATTTTACAGAAACAGCAATCTATATGTGACCTCTCACACAAAAAGGGACCATCTCCGAACTATGAAAAATAAATATGTGAAAAGATATTAAATCCATTAGAGGTCAACTGATGATTGCATTTCAAAAACTTTTATACAGGAAGGTGCATGTAGAATGGTCATTCTAGAAACAGAAAATCAGTCAATTGCAAAAATTTTCGACCCCAGTCAGTCTAAGCAATCCACGCAGTCTGACTTTGGTTGGCACTTTACGCACTACCCAGATGGTCTCTTTTCTTGTAACAGGTCGTATATGATCTGGTAGCCTGGATGAATAAGTGAGGTTTTACCGGTGTAACAGTGTGAAGTGTCCCCCTAGGTAACGTGTCCCCGGGAAAAAAAAAACAAGTTTAATTATTATAATACTTACCATGAAAAATGTAAAAATCCTTCCAAACTGACACAGTTAGCAAAACAGATTAAAATCACATACAGATCAAAGAAAGAGACTTGTAACACATAAAATAAAAATTTCTTGGTAAAAGAAATGTGACTAAATATTGGTTTACAATATATGTAAGGTGGAACAGGGCACCCAAGGGGGGGACAGGGCACCCAGGCTGATTTTGGGGACACGTTACCCAGAGGACAGGTTACCCTGGGACACCGGTATGGGAAACAACAGAAAGTCAACATTATGTACAACAGTTGCCCTGTATCTATACCATGCAAAAACTCAAGTGGTGCCTTCAACATCCTATATAACAAGCTTATTTTAAACCTTTTCTGCATAGTATTGGGATTTTAAGTCCCTGTTGCTTTACAATCACTTTTATCTGCAATCTTTCAATTTGGATGGTTCTAAAGTTTCAAACAAAGAAACTTGATATCAGTGCCAATGATCATCTGTGGGTACTTGTAATGCAAAAAAAAAAATAAATAAATAAAAATAAATAAAAAATAAATTAAGTCCCAAAAGGAGGCATGATCCTTACACAAATGCTTTCTAGAATTATTCTGCTTGGATAGAAGTAAAGGCAGTTCTAGAAGTACATATTCAAAGTTTCAAAAAAAGTATCTTCAATAATAAGATATTTGACCGAGGTTAAGGTTTTGCAAGCCAACGCTAACACAGTCATATAAGCACCAAGACAATGGTAATAGTACATTTTATTCTGTGAAAGCTAAACCTAAGCTCAGACCAGTTAAAGGCTTACCCATCCACTACAGTCAAACTGAACATAGATCTCTGAAAGTTCATGTTGGCTTTCGGCGTCCAGGACTGAGTGGTTAGATCAAATACATGGAGATTATTGGACACCCCTTCTGTAGTGATTGAACCTCGATAGTTGATCTTACGTATCGCCCCTCCAGCAAGATATACTTGATTGTCACCGGTTATTGCACAGCCTGGAATATGGAAGTCCACTGGATGCATAAAATTCAAGGCGATTCGTCATGAATAAGATAAAATGAGTTCGAAATCTAAAAAAATGATTGACATACAATAACATGGTATAGAAATAGAGGATATTGAATGAGTGGTCATTGAATACAGAATTTATCCAACGAGTCTTCTATAAATAGAAAAAAACGTGGCTGTGCTGAGTTCTTGTTTTAGATGACAAGTTTAATAAATACAGTATTTTACAAGCACAATTTTGATATTCTATTTATAATATGACCTGAATTCTTGTGAAAAAATCTTCAAAATTCTTGAAATTCCACATTTCAATTTTCTGCGAAACTTATAAAGCCATTTAAAACTGACGTCAAAATATACAATACATTATGACGTCATTTTAGCGGTTACAAAATAGCATTGCTATTCGCTCTGAGCTCATTTGCATAGTTATTCCACAAGTGTAATAACACTCTTGTAATATCAAAAATACTCAACAGATTTATTTCACTCCCGCAACATTGGTCATATTATAAATATCAATATAACATTTCAGTCTAGAAAGTGATTCATTTGGTCAATTTGAATTTACAAAAAAGGCATACACGGAATCTACATATTCTTTGGGACTTATTACTTGGTAACATAAGATAAAATAATAGCACCTTGCTTTATTCCAATCAGA
Organism: Fragum whitleyi; assembly: GCA_948146395.1. Lineage (NCBI taxonomy): Eukaryota > Metazoa > Mollusca > Bivalvia > Cardiida > Cardiidae > Fragum > Fragum whitleyi. The sequence continues at coordinate 39,907,490 of OX411557.1, forward strand.
AAAGAATTTCACTTCCTGTAAAAGAAGTTCTAATCATTGTTCATTTTTATGAAATTATGTTTAACATTTTTTTCAATACCTATAACTCAAAGTGCCAACTAAATTTAATATTGTTTATAGAATTGTGAAAGTTATCTTACCTGGAGTATAAAGACTTTGTGGTAGTTTACAGAGAAATATCACCTCCCCCGTTCTTGGCAGTAACACCTCAATACTGTTGTACTTTTTTAACGAGTCTTCTGTGTACGGGTTAGCCATGATCATGACACATCGCTCGTTTCTCATTCCTTTCCTCGGCATCAAATTGACATCCATTTCTTGATGTCTATCTCTGTAATATAATGAAAACAAAGCACATTTGTACTTAAATGCTAAAAATAAACATGATTTCTTTAATAATTTGCAGTGGTTTATCAAAGAATAACAGTAGATTATGAATTTGATAAACTCATTGCATTATCAGTGGAATTATCAAAAACTTATACCCCATCTTCTTCATCTCACATCATCTAAGTGGAGCCCAAAATGTGACGATAATTCATAATGAATGATTCATAGCAATTACAAGCTAAATGCAGTGCTTTTAGAAAATTTGTCTTAAAATTTTCACATGTTGTCTCATTTTTTAATAAAAGGAAAAGAATTATTGTATGTTGTTTTTTTTTCAAGTTAGATTGATTACTTTTTTATTTTGTGAACAACAAAAGCTATAATGTCACTCATGGCTCCGCTTGTTGTGTAAATGTAACTTTTGTTGTTCACTCAATAAAATATGAATTTATCTTACACTGACAGAAACAATTATCTCTATGTATCTGATGTATTCTTGAAGTTATAAAAATGTCTTAATTTTACAGGTTTAAAGCCTGTCAAGATGTTCTGATTTAACTAGGACCAATATTGAAAACTTAAATCACAGTCTTAACAATAAGGCCCCGCTTCATTTATTCCAATCTTTTTTATATGAACAAGTGATGGTTAAAACTTTTTCCAAGCCAGGGTGAGTCTTGGGTCAGGTTTTCAAGCTACCGTGTGAGGATAAGGGTTAAATTTTTGTCTTTAACATCTCAATATGCATTCATTATTACAGTAAATAACATTGCAAAATTGACATTCATCTCAATTCAAACCATTCTTAATTACTCACTCAGCACTCCATTCATTCAAAATACTCACTCAAACCAATCAAAAATGCTCAAAAATCACTAACAAAATATGATCATCTACAACATTCAAAATTGATATAGCTAGAAAAATAGCTATTTCACTGACATAATTCAAATTGCAAGCATCTGATTGGTTCTTGAAGAAATAGGAAGCTATTTGTTGAACTTGTTAAAGGGAGGTAATAAATATCGCTAATTTTGTTAATCCTCAATAAAATTAGCAATAATGGATTACCTTTTTTTGTTCACCCTGAACAAAATTAGCATTTAATGGATTACCTCCATTTAATTTCACTGAATACTCACTCATTGCACTCATTCAATTTCATTCCAAAATCATTCACCTTATCAATTTCAAGATGTTGTTTACTGTTACTATAGCTGACAACTTTGTAAACTAAATCTTGTTTCATAATATCTTTCTCAATTATTCAAACTTTCAAGATAACTTTTAATAAGGCCCAGTAGGGTCATTCTTCGAAAAAGGTTCATTATGTCATTCAAAAGCAAAACCTTAAGGCAATGGACCCGTAATAGTTTCACAATGTCACAAATTATTGAAATTCAACAGTGTTATCCGACGTTTCCTAATGACTTTCATTAGGAAACCTCAGTTAATATTGTCAAAGTTCATGCATTCCAAAATGTTGCGGAACTATAACAGGATCACAACCTAAATTTAAAGGAATTAAGTTATTCAAGTACATAAACTTTTATAAAACTAGAGCTGTAGCAAAGTGGACTAAAACCCCCCACCAGGGCTTTGTCAATTAAATTAAGGCTGACTGTGACCTTGACCTTTGACCTATGTAACCAAAAAAACTAGGGCACTTCCTTCTGACATAAGCAGTGTTTGTGTGAAGTTTCCTGATTCTAGGTGGCCTGGTTCTAGAGTTAAAGTCCGAAAACAAAAAGGTCTACAGACAGACAGATTGATGGACAGATGCACAGACAGACAGACATGGTGAAACCAATGTAAACCCCCTCTACTTCTTAGATGGGGGGTATATTTTGTTTTCTTTTGATTTGACCATCTAATCTTATTGACCATAGAATTTGAAAATTCTCCTTCTCATATCAAGAACAGTGAAAATATTCTATATTACCTCAACATATGAAAGTATTTAATTTCGTCAAGAGTCTGTCTTAAACTGTCACATTCTTTCAGCAGTGGATTATTATCTATTCGATCACAGAAATAGTATGAGCTAATGTTTGCAAATCGTACACAACTCATAACTGCACCGAGATCTTTCTTTCGTTCAGCTATATCATATTGTACCCAGTTAAGACCAGCTTCATAAATTGTCTGTTCCTGCGTAACTTCGATATTATCATCGCTCATGATTTCTACAACTTTCTCAGCAGGTAATGCAAGGAATTCTTGATTTTGGTATAAACCAGAGAATCGTTTATTAATAATCTCCTTGGCCTTTTGAGCTAATACTTCACACTCATGTGCTTTGGCAAAGAAATAAACACCTATACAGTTATGAACATTGATATGGCGTCGCATGAAATCAGCACATCCACTCTTCAGGGGAAGTAACTGGAACCTGTTTGCAGCAGAAAGGAGATTTTGAACTGTTTCCTCTGACAGAGTGACCTCCCCTGTGTATATATAATCCAGCACTAACTCCATTGTTAGAGAATCAATTTCATGCAGAGTTATCCTTTCTTGGTGACTCTCCAGCATGTCACTAGAAAACATGGCCATGAAAAAAGGGCTAGATATTGCAAGGACATTTCTATGGCATGAGTATTCACGATTTTCTACGACTAGAGTTATGTCTATGAATTCTTTCTCCTTGTACAGTTTTGAGCATCCTTTCAGTAGATTGGTTCCCCAGTCATGATCTACAAACTTGTCATCACCACTTTTCTCCATGGAACCAGCCTGGGTTATCTGAAACAAAATTGATCAAAATGAGCTGGTTTGTGAAATTTAAGTGTTACAACTTACAGGATCCAATACACAGAGGGGGTATTTTGAATTTTGAATTTAATTATTTCTGTTATACTTGCACAAATCCTATATTCTGGGTAATCATTGGAATCGTCTTGTCAAGACTATTTAAATGAGTACCCACAATGTTGGGTTTTAAAAGGTTTTAATAAGAAATAAATATTTTAGACTAGCATTATCCCCTCTTATCTGTGCCCTTCTTTACATGTAAGAATTGTTTTGTGTCCTTCATCTTATAACTATACAAATATCAGTGTGATAACATACCATATGATATATTTAATGATATCACATGGATATTTTTAGAACAATGACATATCATAATGCTGTATTTTTTAGAAACTTGCATCTCTGTTAGAAACAATGAAAATAGAGGTTATAAGATAAATATAATACATACTTGGTATTGTATGAAAAAACATCTAAATCAGTTGTGGGAGTTGATAATGGTCTCTGCAGAACCTCAACCATTCCCATAACCTTCTAAGATATTTTGTCATACAAAACACTTTATTATACTGCAAAGAAAATTCTAGCATTTTCTTTGGTTAATGCTGACCTGACAAACTTTCATATCTACGGCTGCTCCCATATACCTTCTAAAGTTTCCTTAAGGCGCCTCGCCGTGAAAGATGACAAAAAAATTGAAAATGATAAAAGCAGCCATGATTCTCTCGCTTTGCTGATAACGTGACCCGAGTATACACATTAGGCTACAGTTAAAAAGCATGTCAGTTAATAATGTGCAAATGAAAAATGATATAGATGACAATAGATACCTAAAAATTTACCAATCTGTCCACATAAAGTGCCAACTTTCTTGATGATTCAGCCAAGAACTGCTTTCATATCACAACATCGCCGTGTGTATAAGTGTGACGTCACAACTATATATGACGTCACTTTGTACAATTTTTTTCTTTTCATAGGGGTGCACTAAGGGATATTGGTGGTTTAAAAGAATTCGGTTTATAACAAAGCCTTAAGGTATTCCTAGTGTGAAGCAAGGGTAAAAAGAATGTAAAAATGATACTAAAAACGAATACATCATGTTATTCCCCTTTTATGTCTGAAATTTAAATGACTTTCACCGTCCCGTTTAGAAAATATTGAAAAAAGTCTGTTTTCTTGAGTGGGTGGGGAAATCGGCCATAAGATAGGAAGGGGTCTATCTTGAAATGATGATTGTGCAATTAACTGCGTATGATCATGCGACATATTTCGTGTAATATATTTGGTAGAAATGTTGTATATTACAAAAAGTTAGTTTTGAAAAAATAATTTTAATTAAATAATGCATAGTTAGCCAACATTTTAAGTCGGAAACAAAATAAGGCGCCATTTTGTAATGTATTTTTGCTACAGTGACTATCAAAGAAATTCCTCTTTTTCAAAAAGTATTGATGGGGCATCTCAAATGCCTTTTTCAAAAATTACTAAAATACTTCGGGTATTCAGGCTAAAAGTAAGAAAAAATTCACCGTGGAAAAATAGAGAAAATGGACCAAGAGTTATGCGCCCTTGAAATAATAAACCTAATGTTTGTCAATAATCATGTTTTTTAGCTCTCTAATCATGCTCGAGTCTTTAACAAAATAGCTAAGTAAAATGAATTTGTTAATGCCATTAATTATATTTTAAAAATGCTGAAAAATGTTCACTGTTCTTATAATATTACTTGCATTTAATTAAATTCTTAACCTAAAGTGTCTTAACTACAAAGTGTGTCCATTTGCCTTTGAAATAATTGCAAGAAACCATGAAAAAAGCTTTTTTGCCGTAGGAAAAAGTAAGATTTCTCTTTTAAAGAAAAAGGCTATTGCTATTGTAAAGGAAGGATTTTTTTCGGCATGGATTTTGCTTTCATTATTCTCTCATATACAGGAGTATGAAAGGTAACTCTCCTTAAGTATGAAATGGATCGTTGAACTGTGTATGATACTCGTTTAATAACTGAAATATTTTGCAAATAGACATAATTGGTCCCTTTTTAGCATGCCAGATGTCTACATCATGACAAATAATTTGTTTGTTACATGTAACCATACTTTATTTGGGCCTGATTATATTGTTTCTGTTGGTATAAACTTTGACTTATTAAAAAAGTGATTGAAAAGGGACATAATATGTACAATTATACATAAAGGCATCTTCCATGATAATTTGGGTTACATTTTTTATAGTTTGAATGTAGGAATTGAACATTTTGTGTAAATGCCTTTAGTTAAAGCAGAGAAAATTTGTTTCGGGTATAAGCGTAAGAATTTTTGTTCTCTCATTTTTCCGGTAAATCGGTTTGCGGGGGTGTGACTTCCGGCAGTCCTTTGGTCGGTACGTTTAAAGAAAGACAATTTCCTGCAAATTATTTTGATCGGTCAAGGTATTTTTTGTACAGATTAACATTTGGTAACAAGGCCGAAAACTGAATCAAAACAATAAAAGAATAATAAAATTTAAATTTGGTAGAATTTATCAAATTTCCATTGAGTTTATGTAACTATACGGCTCTTTTAGTGGGAACATCGATGATTATGACGTCATCTAACTTACGTGCAAAACGACGCACTTTGATTGATGGAAATAGCCGAAATTAACGGATTCAATTCCGATCTTCACACTAGGAATATCTTAACAAGAGCCTATGCCTAAGGGTGCCTACACTCGGCTGTCAAGTGCTGGATGGTGGGAAAAGAATCTAAGTCGAAAAAGGGGCATTATTTGAACAAAATGCATAAAGTTATCCCTCTTGATAGCATAGGTTGCTCTTTTGATGGTGAACATGTGTGCCAAGTTTCAAATGAATACCTTCAGTAGAACCAGAGATATAACAAAATGTCAAAGTTTTCGCACAACAACGACGACAACGATGACACGGAGGCTATAGCAATACCTCGGGTTTTCTCCGAAAACAGCCGAGCTAAAAATGCATAAGACAGATATTTAGCCCTAAAACTTTGAAGTATAATAAATTCGTAATACGGTGTCTTGCCTGGGTATATGATGATTTATTTGCAGCAGTAAAAAGGGATGTCAACCCTCGCCTACGGCTTGGGTGACATCATTTTTTCCAGCCGTGAATAAATCGTCATATACCCCGGCAAGAATCCGTATAACTAATAAAGTATGTATCATATATTAAGCTAGTTGTAACATTGTTAGATATCTTTTTCAAAACACCAATTATGAATTATATATCGCTCAGTCATGATAACATTTTACCTGTGAGGCAGTGGACAGATGCAAGTCATCTTGGGCAGAGTCTACAGTCATGTCACTCTCTTCCATTTTGGAACAACAGGAATGTGGGAACAACACAACCAGTTTCTCAAGTAGTTTGCTGGTACTTGTAAATGGTGGCATTCATTTATAGACAGGTGACTGGAAAGAGATTGAAAGGTGTAGACAGGGTTCGACACTTACTTCTACTAGTTCATGCCAAGAGAGCATGCCACTGGGTCAAAACACAACACAGATGTCGGCGCTTTTGATCTTCAGAGACATTTACTGAGTAACGTCATATTGAAAATGGGTTCAACAAGAAAATATTTGTTCCTCTTGTGTCATTGCATGGAATTAACTGTTTTCATAGAATGTAATTTGGGATTTGAAGTAAGTAATTAGATTTATAATCTGAAATGACAATTGTGCAAAGTTTAAGTAAAGTCATATTGATGAAAGATACAGGATTGAATTACAAGCTTCAAAGTGGCAAGTTTTTAGAAGTTTTGCCCCATCTTGGTTAGCCCCGTGACATAATTTCAAAACCGTTGACAATGTACTTGTGTCGCTTATGATATCACTGTCAGCTATGTGCAAATGACATAATGTCGTCTGCATGGAATTGCTTATCAATGACCCATATATACTATCACAGGGCTTGCAATCGGTGGTTGATTACTCTTTGATCCATTGTCTCATAATTTTAAAGCTTGTGAGCCAGATTATAGCCAGCCGACTTCTGATTTTTTCAACACAACTTTGACTTTGCCTTACTCAGGCAAAATTTTCACGATCCAGGCAACTTTGTCGCTTAAATCAATCAGTTGGTCAAACCCTGAACCACATTCATCATGCTCAACAAGATTTGCTTGTGAAACACAAATGCTTGGTAACAGCATTTTTTTTTTTTAAAATGTTGACCTTGAAAGATTGCATTCACTTTGTAATATGACCTTGATACCTACAGATGACATCACAGATCATTCATCATGACAATTCTGAGAAAGGTGTCTGTGGTCTAGAGGTAGAGCATCAGCCTCTTGACCCAAAGGTCTTGAGTTTGATTCCCGGGAGTGGCTATCGATCTTGGGTTCTTTCATTGGTCCACACATTTAGTGCAAATACTGGTGAATTTTCCAGGAAGCAGAATCATGAGGGATTAATCTAAGTTTTTAGAACTTGCTTCCCAATCAATGTAAAATATATAAGTTTAAACCAAGTATGTAATAAAAAATCTGCTTAAATAAACTGAACATGTTTAGTTTTTTTCTGAAACTTTTTCAAGAAGTTTGACCTTGACTGGTGGCCTTGCCCTTATAATATGACCTTGACCCTTGTATCTACAGATGCATAGTATTGAGATCTATCACCATGCCAAAGATTACGCTGGCACTTTATTTAGGCTTGAATATATTGGCAATGTTTAGCTCTTTGGTTAAGTTCTTGAAAAGTTTGACCTTGGGATATGACATTGACCTTGCCAGATGACCCTGACTTTGGTACCACCGGATGTGCATCACCGATATCTATCCAAATGCCAAATATGAGGCTAGTATTGTATCGCTTTACAGTCAAACCGGCCCCTCGTCAAACCGGCCCCCGGTCAAACCGGCCCCAAATCGGTCAAACCGGCCCCAATATCGATTTTCCATCGGTTAAACCGGCCCCTAAAACCGGCCCCAATATAATTAAGACAATAAAGGGTGATAACTATATAGAAATGCAATGCTCTTTGATATTTTTTGGAAAATTGTGTTGAGTGTCGTCTAAGAAAAAAAGAAACACTACGAAAAATTTATTTATTTATTTATTTAAAATGCCTATATCTCGAATTCTTTATCATAAATTATCAACAAAATAATCAAGAAAATAATAAGCAAAAGACCATTTTAAATCAGTCACTAGTAATATAATTTTCATGTGACTATTTTCAATTTTTTTTCATTCTTTTTCAAACTTTGACTTTGTATAGTTATTATTTTATAAAGCCATTTTGAGTACAAATCTTCTTTGAAGTGTTAATGTATAATTAGTCAAATAATAGAATTGATAAGATTGTAACATACAGTCGCCACGCGTAATGATTAACCTTTGAATCTATGGTGCGAAAATTATCGATCTGATTAATAGCTCTTCAACTTTGCAATACACTGATTTATAATGGTAAAGAAGCTTACAAAAGAAGACTTTATTTACACATACTTCGGCTGAACAATTAAAAAGAAATGATGAAAATAGACTGTACCAAATTTAAAGGGTTGCATATCGGATGATAAAATGGTGCGATATGGTTTGAAAATATTATGGGAAAATGAGAACTAGGTATACAAAAGTTCCTTTTTTTATAATGTTTATTCAAGTATACAAGCATTTCACGTAAGACCCAGAGACTTCTTTTAATTTTTAAATAGCGGTCTTGTTGCACCCCTTTAAATAAAAACAAATTCGATCCGTCAAAACAATTGTGACTTTCTTAAAGTCTGTACATTAAATATCACTGTATGGAAACTCTGTACGCGACGTTGCAACGGTATTTTAAACATGGCGGACTACAGTTCGATTGCAACGTTTTGAAAAAATGATCCACTATTAGCAACATTAGTATCAACGGATTATTTATTCAATGATTGTAACTCTAATGTAAGGATCATCTAAAAGGATCATATATTTAACTCTTTTTGTACCAAAAGTGAGTGACGCCGTCTTTTTCAGTAATGCATATCCGCCATCTTTAAGCTACCATTGCAAAGTTGTGTACATAGTTGCCATACAGTGAATATGAGTCTTTGCACAATATTCAAAAGGTACAAATTATCTAAGTATTGTTATTTTGCATTGTTGGTCAATAAATCGGTGACACGGTGCGACACGGTTGTAACTGCTTGTAAAGATATAGGAAGTAACAAAAATTTCGTGCTTGTGCTTCGAAGCAATCAGGCACTGATCCGAAGCTACACTATTTGAAATTATTACCCGATCTCATAACATCATTTCACATAAGTTTTTTTTATGCGGGGACAGCTTTCGAGCGTCTCATCCGGAAGACAATTAATTTGTTAGTGTGCCAGCCTTGGTTTGAACCCACGACGTCGAAATTCAATGGTTTTGAAGTCCGGTGGTCTGACAACTGAGCTAATCGGGGACTTTAGGTGTGTGTGTATTTCAGTTTATTTATCTTCGCTACCGTTGCACATGCCCATATCGGCGACGCCCCCAGAGGACGGTTAGTTGTTACGGGGGATGGTGCAAGAATACATGAAGAAACTACTGCTGAGATCCGCCATAGTTCTTTAACGTGTTCGGTGTAAAGCACCGACTCACGGGGCCTCGATTTAACGTCTCAGCCGAGAGACAATTAGTTTGTTAGTGTGCCAGCCCGGGTTTGAACCCAAGCCGCCGAACTTCAATTTTAGGTATTTGTAGTTGGTAGTTAATGTATCAATATAATTACTCAATTTGGTAATTGCATTCGCGGCAAGAATGCTTAAATCATACTGATGTTTCAATAGCGTGAACATACAAAATTAAAAAGGGTTGTATGCAGAAAACGAGTTAAATTAAAGGCACGTTTTCAATGATTTACAGATTATTGATTACCATTGATCTTTAATTGTTCAATTAATTTAATCAACAAACACTTTTACAGATTATTGATTAGCATAAGTCTTTAATTGCGTTATTAATTAAATAATCATACACTAAGAAAACATGTGTTAAACCAAATAATGCATAGCGCGTGTGACAAGAAGACAAACGCGGTAATATCTTTTTTATGTTCTTTTACATATTTCTTGTGTATTACAATAATTCTGTACAATAAAGCCGATTTTTTTATTAAAAAAATCGCGATATATTTATTTTTTACAACATACAATTAGCGCACGAAATAACATAATAAAGCTTAAGTTTTTTTTCATTTGGGACTCTAAAATATGTATATCATGGACCAAGATTATTAAAAGTTCGTAGGTTCAAAATATTAAAGTAAAATGATTGTATCTTATAAAAATGAAAATAAATAGGGGTCGGTTTGACTATTTCTTGTGGCCGGTTTGACCGATTTGGGGCCGGTTTGACCTTTTTCTGAGTTGAGGGGCCGGTTTGACTATTTTTAGGGGCCGGTTTGACAGGGGGCCGGTTTGACGAGGGGCCGGTTTGACTGGTTCCCATTGTATCTTGAATAGGTTTGAAAATATTGAAAATATTAAGTTTGTTGGTTAAGTTTTGCAGTCAGACTGATAGACGGACGAAAAGAGTACAATAAAACACAATGCAAGTGCATAAAAATGTAATGGGAACATTTAACATATCCGAAAATACCATCCGAATATAATGATACTTAATTGGTAAAGTTTTTATAAGCGTTTAAGCGATTATTTGAACCTGACTGCTTCCCTAATCATAAAGTCGTGTCTATTTTTGCATGACAATGACACAAAAAATCTGAGGGTCCCTTCTGTTGACAAAAAGTGTTTCAACTTTACATTTCAATATTAATTTATCAAAATTGACCAAACGCTCTTTTTCTTACAGAAAGCGCCTATAGATTATTAGACTAGAACTTATACTAAAATATTTTAGTATGGTTAGTCTGTCCTATGAATCGCTTCATCCATACTTTGCTTATATCGATAAATTAGGTAAGGTTTGCCAATCATAGATGCATAGACCAGAATTCACCCACTAGCTTGCAGAATTCTTTTACGAATTGGTAACCGTTGGTTTTCTAACCTGTTTTATGCGTTATAATGTGTAAAGAGCTTACCAACTCCGTGAAAACTAATCATCACGGCTAACGGTTAGCTCCACATTTTTTTAGCTTTCAGCATTTTAAAGACAATTTGTGAATCGGAATGTCCCGGCAAGTTCACGGTGTCACCACCTCTATAGATCATAATACAAAAATTCCATTTGGAACACCACTCGGCCAATCTCACGATCAACTTCGGATGTACATAGACGGACTAGGCCTATTTTTAAAAAATACGGGAAAACCTTGGCGAAATATTCGATAACGCCAGTTAAGGTGGAAGAGGACAATTGCATTTTTTGAGAAAAGTGATTAAATGTTTGTATATATATAAACTCCGAGTTAGTGTGATCTCAACGGCGTACACTGTTTTTTTTTCATTTTTAATTTGGAAATTACTGTGACGTTACCATGACGTCGTAAAAATGACGATTTGGCGCTTTCCACATTTATTGTATGAAAAAATATCTAACTCGGTTGTGAGAATTGATAATTGTCTCGGCAGAGCCTCGACAATTTTCAATTCTCCCAACCTCGTTAGATATTTTTCTCATACAAAACACTAAGTACGTATTATATATATATGAGTTGCTTGAAATCATTTTTCACATTTTTTTCATTGTTTCAATAATCTCACTTTTAACAAGATTTTAAAAAAATGGCCCGATGAAATTTGTTAATTTTTTTATATTTTTTTCTACAATTCTAGTTCGATAAACAGGAAGAGTTTTAAGAACTTTCACCGCTCAGATTTTTTAAAATCCGGATTTAAAGTTTGTCAATTTGACGTTAAAACTATGACATCGACGATTAAATTACACCTAGTATTTTCATATGTTTGTTTGAATGATTTTGCGATCTATTGGAATAAAAAGAAGAAAATTCACAGACGTTTTTAAAGGTCTTTGAGAAAGGACCCTCAAAATCTTATTCTAATACACTCAGAACTTCGCGGTACACATGAATTACGTAACACTAGTGTTGCCGATCGGTGACTTCAACAAGTTTTACGTCGACGTCGCTTTAAATGAAAATTGAATTTTGTAAGTTTAATTCACAAGCTCGACGTTATGACGTTATCATTAATTAGCACGTTAAAAGACTATTTGAGGGTGCAGTAATAAGATTTCAAATAAAAATTGGAAAACCTCTATGCATGTTTATGAAAAACTAAAAATCGTTTTGACATTTGATTTCTCTATATAAAGAAATCAAATAAATAGTTTTTGTGAAGTCTGTCAAAAGAATTTAGCGAATTTTTCGACGTACCGCGTTTGTCTTTTTCCAACTTTCGACGTTAGGGTAATAAACTTTGATCAGCAATTGTAGAAATTTTGTACGGCGAAACGTCACAAAAAGATGCTGGAGAAAAAATATCATATTTCAAAAAAAATTCATCGGGCCATTTTAAAATAAATGATTTTAAAGCTATTTTTTCGGACCGCCAAAAATTGAAAATTTAACTTCAATTTAATCTCATGTATCTAATCTTAAATATAACAATTTTCTTATTACACGCCAATGTTCCCAATTCATTCAACTTCATTTTAGTGTATTCCCTTGAATTAAATCTCCTAAAATACGACCAGGGTAAGCGTTTAAGAACGCGAAGGGTTATTTGTGAAAAACGCGCGAAATCGTCATTTTAATGACGTCATGGTCACGTAAATTCTAAATTGAAAGTTAAAAAAGATTCACCGTTGAGATCGCGCTAACACAACGTTTCCATTTATACTAGTATATGTGCACTTATCTCTAAAAACGCTATTGTCCTCTTAAACCTTAAAATGGCGTTAGCCCTCGAAACTTTGAGTAAAAACATTCGACGTCGCCAACGCTCCTCGTTTAAGTCACTTACGCGAAACCATCGTATCCTTATATAAATATCTTTAGATTCTTAAATTACGGCTGAAACATCTTAATTTTTGAGAATGATTCGTCATTCTCAAAAACTAAGAATTTTCAGCCGTTATTTACTGTAAATGATATAAATCTTTAGTTAGGTTGTTTCCGCGCTTGTTTTCCTTACACTGTGTCCGCCTAACAAAATGCACAATTTTGTTACATACCCATCCGCCTTACATACATCCGAGGTCTGTTGTAGTTTACGGAAATGGCCGAGTGACGTTCCGAATGGCAAAAATCCCTGACACAGGAGACCTGCCCTAAGACTGGAGGAATGTGGATATCTCAAGCTTTTTCAAGAAGAGATATAAACATTCTGGCAGTAAATTACAGTTCAGTATCCCTTACACCAGCTCCTTGTAAGATACTTGAAAATACCATCTGTAGACATTCATTTTTCGATGTTTAACATCTTGAACAAAACCAAATTCTTACAGACCTCGACCATGGATTAAGATGTTGATGTTCATGTGAAACCCAACTGATAACAGCAATAAATGACTCCTTATCTGGAAATGACACAGGCAACCAAGTCGATGTTTCTATTCTAGATTTATCGAAAGCATTTGATAAAGCCCCACATGATAAATTATGACACAAACTCTATCAATACGGAATTCATGGAAACATTCACAAATGACTATCTCACTTCTTAACGAAAAGAACAATGAGAAAAGGTGGACGGGGAGTTCTCAGAAGAAACAACAGTAGACCTCAAGGAAGTGTATTAGGCCCACTGATGTTTTTGTATCACATAAATGACCTCCCAGATGAAGTCACACCATCAATGCGGCTCTTTGCAGCCTCCTTTACCGAGCCATCAAGGAAATGGAAGATCATGCAAAACCTCAAAAGGACTTAAAACATTTAGAAGCTTGGGTAGATAAATATGCAATGCCAAAAAAAGCGCTGCATAATGTCTATCAATCAGAGATCATCTCGATTTTATGAATTAAATAATCACATTCTTCAAGAAGTACAGGACAACCCTTACCTTGAACTACCAATCTCTAACCGGATCTTAAATGGAACAATCATGTCAAAATTGTCTCAAACAAAGCCAACTCTAGTCTTGGATTACTAAAAGGAAATCTAAAGAAAGTACCAGAATCATGCAGGAAAGCTGCATACATAACACTAGTAAGATCTTCCATGGAATTTGGGACCCCTACCAACAATCAGACATAGATAGGCTGGTTAAAATCCAAAACAAAGTTATACGATTCATCAAAAACGACTATGGAATTAGAGAGAGCCATGAACTATTTATCGCTTCAAAAAAGAACTGGAACTTGAAGCCCCTAGAAGAAAGAGCACAAATTCTGCGACTTGTTCTAATGTACAAGGTGGTTAAGGAGTTAGTACCGTCCCTGCCTGCATCAAAATTCCTCACATTCCAAAAGTTAAAAAATTCAATGAGAACAAAGAAATACACAGATCACATCAGCACAAACATAGTCGAAAACATGTTTGCAACAACACAAAATGTCTATTCATACCCGCAGCAAAAACACCACAATACAAGAACTTATTCTTTGTAAACACCACTATCCAGTGGAATCAACTGCCAAATGCAACATTGCATGAAGGCTCGTAAGCGGCCTTCAAGACGGCCCTCAAAAACGAGAGCCAATAATACGACAAAACAAACTTCCGTTGTATAAAACAGGGCTTGTGTTAGTATTTGGGGAGTCATTGACTCCTCACCTAAGAAATTCTGGGGGTCAAATCTGAATTTAAAGGGGTCAAAACAACAGAAAAGCAAATCATAAGTAGAATTTTGCATATTTAAGCGTCACTTTACCTTTTCTTGTATTGATATGAAGTAACCAATTAAGTCCTACCTTAAGATAGGATATAAGATCCTTCAGTGAAAATTTGAAGGATAACACATAGTTTTGACCCTTAGCAATTTCTGTCAAGGGGGTCAAGATGGCCCCCTTGGAAGAAATTTTCAAAGGTCAAATAAAGGTATTTACAGATTGGGGGGTCAAAACTCTGGTTTAAGGGTCAAACACGAGCCCTGATAAAAGCCTATTAAGGATTCTACAACGAACAGATACAGATGCAGATGCCCTGGCTCAAGCTGACTTTGGCTTGCAACCTCCAGCGGCCGGATCCTGGATTTCTGTAAAGGGGGTTCCGACATACAAAAAAGGGGTCCGTTTTCATTGTAAGCCCTTGTACACAACTTTGTCACTTTACTACACAGCTTTGTTTATATAAATTTTCTTTTTTTGGTCATCATCAAAGGTCTAACTTAAGATCAAGTTTTTCCACAAAAATCAATTAGAAGGTAGACAGTGTATCCTAAGATCAGACTGCACAGCTTTGCAGGCTGATCTTAGTCTACACTGCCTGCTAATTTTTTTATAAATAGGAATGTCTTATATAACAGGTGAAGGATAAGTTGAAATTATGCATAAAAGGGCTCTATTGGCTTCAAATGAGGTTCGTGCGAACCCCTCCCGATCTGCCGTACTGCTTGCAACCTTAGTCATAAGCACCGGAAGGTTTCAACAAGCTCAGTAAATTAATTTATTAAATAAGTAACGTTACCATTTTTACTCTTAAATGAACTGCCCGCTATTGAAAGTTTTGAATTAAAACTCGGCCGCAATTCAAAGTGCTTAAAAGCTACACAACAGAATTACTAAGCAAGATTCGGGAATTCTGGCGAAATCAAACACCACCTACTAAGGTCAGTCTGCGCTTATTTACCAGGGAACTGTTTTACTAATTACTGATGAATTTTCCAGGAAGCAGAATCGAGAGGGATTAATCTAAGTTGTAAGAAATTGCTTCCCAATCGATGTTGAATAAATAGGTGTAAACCATTAACTGTAACTAGCTAATTATCTTATGATCATTTTTTGCTTAAGTCAAAAATCAAGTTGCTTCTACAGTAGAAACTAAATATGGAATTCTACCACGCCTGATTTATTGGAAACGTCTTCTAAAGACAATTCAAATGAGATATTGCAAGACAGAATCTAACAATAAATGATAACACCAGGTATGATTTGACTTTGACTTACGATTAATTGTTTTGTAAGAAGTTTAGTATAACGGGCCCTAGGATCGATAGATGCCTATTTTTTGGTGATTTTTAAAAATTGTCGCTGACTTTCGATATAACAATGAAACAATATATTGGTTTGATTATTAATTATTGTAATGAAATACGTGTAAATTACGGATTGTGTTTACAAGGGAAGTGACTTGTAATGCACTAAGATACAGTTAGATCGTTGTTATTTCCCTTTATGTCATTTTACGCCAAAAAGCCTGAGATAGATTTAACCCACTTGGTTGGCAACATTACTCTGCCTTAGACTAACGAAGCGGGTACCACAAGTTCGATACGCTGCACTTCAAGTACATTGTACAGTTAATCATATCGAGAAATTGGCATTCATCTCAATCAAGCCCATTCTAAATCGCTCATTCATTGCTCCATTAATTTATTCCAGACACTCACTTAAAGCATTCAAAAACGCTCAAAATGACTAAAAAAAGATTGGATCAACAACTACTTTCAAAATGAATAAAGCAAGAATTACTAGTAAATAGTTACTTTACCATCATAATTGGAATTTTAGGCGTCTGAATGGTTCTTCAGTGAAGAAACAGGAAGCTATTTATAGAACTTTTATGCATATTTTATTAAAGGGAGGTAATACATATCGCTAATTTTGTTCATCTTGAACAAATTTAGCAATATTCGATCACCTCCCTTTAATTTCAATCAAAACTTGGCTCGCTCAAACTCGTTTAATTTCATTCCAAAACCATTCCAAAATCATTCATCTTGCCAATTTCACCTTGTTTTTAACTGTAGTAATATTGGCAAGACTAGAAGTTTCTGTATTTTTCTTCTGTCGATCTCCGTGTATGTATAGACAAATAACATACAGAAAAGAACCCATTCTGATTCCAGTCTACAAATATTGACACGCTACTCGAAAAATCTGAGTGACCCGGCGGAGGTCGATTTCACTATTGACAATAGAACCATTTACTTCGTGGGCTTTACGCTAAGCATTGAATACACTTGGTAAGATTTATCAACGGACATTTTCTTAAAGTCGTCAAATATGAAATGTCACGCGATTATCACACGCTTTTTCAGCATTTTTTCAGTTATATCGCGGCGGCTAGAGCACCTAAGTCAACGATTATCAACCTATTGGTGAGAGACAAATAGTCGGAAAGAATGAGTGCCGCCGTCGGTATCGAACCCGGGACCTCTAGATTGACAGTCCTTCGCGCTAACAACTGCGCTATGACGGTGGCTTCCATTGATGTTCCGAACGTGGCTGATGATTGTTATCCCGAACGCTGGGCTCGTTGGACACACGATATATATATATATATATATATATATATATATATATATATATATATATATATATATATATATATATATATATATATATATATATATATATATATATATATATATATATATATATATATATATATATATATATATATTTAAAAAAGGGAAATGCATGTACAATGAAGCCGATCATATCGGACGCTTATGACTTATTTTTTTGTTATTGCGTTTTAAGTTGCGTACCTCCATGAAATCAACAAAAACTATTGTCATCTCATACTTATGCGAGGCATTTGTTTGCCGTTCTTGTTAGATAATTGCATGACATTTCATATAAAAAATGTCCGTTGATAAATCTTGTCAAGTGTAATCAATGCTTAGCGTAGAGCCCACGAAGTAAATGGTTCTGTTGTCAATAGTGAAATCGACTTAGTCGGGTCACTCAGATTTTTCGAGTAGTGTGTCAATATTTGTAGACTGGAATCAGAATGGAATCTTTTCTGTCTGTTATTTGTCTATACATACACGGAGATCGATAGAAGAAAAATACGGAAACTTCTAGTCTTTCCAATATTACTACAGTTAAAAAGAACGCAAGATTGGCAAGATGAATGATTTTGAATGGTTTTGGAATGAAAAACGAGTGTGTGGAGCGAGTTTTGAGTGAAATTAAAGGAAGGTAATCCAATATTGCTAATTTTGTTCAAGATGAACAAAATTAGCGATATGTATTACCTCCCTTAAATAAATTATGTATAAAAGTTCTTTAAATAGCTTCCTATATCTTCAAGTCAAATCAGACACTTGGAATTCCAATTGTGATATTGAAATGACTATTTAGTTCTTGATCTATTCATTTTGAAAGTAGTTGTTGATTCAATCTTTTTTAGTCATTTTGAGCGATTTGAATGCTTTGAGTGAGTGTCTGGAATGAATTAATGGAGCGATAAATATGCGATTTAGAATGGGTTTGATTGAGATGAATGTCAATTTCACGATGTAACTCACTGTAGTTTAACGGATACACATGCTCATATTTTTTTTCCAATGCGCGGACCTAAGTCGTTTTTCTCAGACAGAGCAAAATCCAAAAAGACTATGCTGAACGATTTATGCGCTGAAAAGATGGTTTTCAGAATTACCTTTTCCGTGAAAAAGAACCATCTGGGGAGTGCAAAAAGAAACGATCCTAGTCAGACTTGCGCAATCCGCTGATCAGGATCGAATCTTTTTTAATTTTGCACCTTGTTGAATCTATAAACATCATTCTACCTTTTGTATCGTGATTTATACTTTATTTAATTTCATTTGTATAGTTTTTATTTATTTATTTATTTATTTATTTGACTCTTTATTTATTTATTTATTCATCATTTTATTTGAGCCTATTTGCAACAATTATAAATGTGTGCTAAGCAAAGACTGTGCTTCGGTGACCTAGTGGTAAATGCACTCGACCAGTGACCTGGAGGTCCGTGGTTCGAGCCCCACCGTTGCCGGGATTTGTTTATGGGCAAACACTTAATACTCAGCCCTAGTTCACCCAGCTGTAGAATTGGGTAGCAGTGGGGTTAAACCACAGCCTCTTTCTCAGGGTCGTGAAAACATCAGGATTGAGTGTTCGGCATCAATTCTATAAGCTTATGCATTCCTCGTAATCAAACTAAAATAAATTCGTGTAAACTAAAGACTCTGGCCAGTCTGTGTAGTCGCACAGTCTGACCAGATTCTTCACTTTGCACTTTATAGATAGATAAGGTCTTAATACAGGTTCTGCCTGTCAGCATGTATTGGTATTGCACTATGTCTCTGTAAATTCTCCTGTACGTTTCTACCTTGCGTAGAAATTGTTGGAAATGTCACGCACAGGTCATTTATATTTTTTTTTAATTTCGACATCCGGTTAATCTTCGGCAGATTCAGTGTTCCCAGATGGTACTTTTCCCCTCGGCGAGTCACATATCATTTTCACCCAACTTTAAAATGAATAATTTATTCCAAATTTCGTATAAAAAAAACCGTAATTACGAGTACTTCCTGTTCATTCAAGCTGGTATTTCCGGCCTTCCTATTGTATACCTTTTTGTAATATATATGTAGGGTAATATAAGTAAAAATAACTTATACTTTAAAATCAAAGTGCTGTCAGCACTGTAAATCGTACATCATTGAGAGGCTGGGATAGTGCAATAGTTCGCCAATCAAAAGGGCTCAAATTTGGACAATAAAAGTTGGTAAAATCTTTAAATTTGTGAGTTTTTTGTCTTAACACTCCATCTTTTCGAGGACATCGCCAGCTCATCCAACCTCGTGGGTCCGATTTTGAAAGTTTGCTGATTCGATAGCCCTCTGCTAGTCTAAATTTTTTCTTAGCAGATTTTTACGTTGTTATAATGAGCACGCGCCAAGCTAAAAGCTTGTCTGTTAATATTATTCCTCTCTCTATAGAGTTTAATGAAAATAGGATTGGAGCGTGATCAGAGTGCTCATTGAAATCAAATATTTCAAAATTACAAAATTATTTCTATTTGTTAACACATGCGAAAAAAAAGTAAACTTCCCACGCCCCCTGTTTGAGTGCAGACGACTATTGACTAATGATAAACAAGTTAATTGACACATTTCGAGCAGACGATGTCCATTTGCATCTATACCACGTGGTCTGAATTTACGCGTGGGTTTTGACCGAGTGATAATCATAACAGAATTTGATTGGTTGTCAGCCCTACAACTGGTAAATGACCGTTCGAGAAAGTTCAGAGCAGTAATATTGTAAGTGCTACAAATTAATTATACAGTTAACCTATTGTACGTTTCAACTCCTTTACTCAACCGAAAATCTTGTTATAAACACTGAAAATACTAACTGGTAATTACTAAAAGCGAAAATTACATCAAATTTTGTATTAGCCTCTTCTCTATTTGTCGAAAAGTAAATAAGGTATAAACAAAGTTTGTAGATTGTGACTGAAAAGGCCGTTTCCTCGGTGTTTGAAAACACATAATTTGGTTTGAACACATTGCTCAGAAGATAATGGTAAAAATGTAGTGGGTCAAACAGACTGGATTTCTGGAAAACGGTAGATATAAATCTACTGCTTCGCAGTACGATTTAAAAATGAATATATTTGACTAGACATGCAAAAAGAGACTCGTAAATGTATTGAAGTTCACGAAAAGCAGTCAAACTTGTGTCTTTCTGTTCATGAATTGTCATTTCTATAGATCACAAGCTCCTTGTTTCTTACTTAAGCAAATCACTGCACGCAAAAGACAAGGGCAGATCTACAGAAGGTTCGGGGGCATATACATAGAACAAAATTCATATAGAATTTCAATTAACCACAATCCTGCTCTTCACTACATACAGTTAAGAACATCGTGAAATTGACAAGATGGGTGATTATGGAATTATTTTGGAATGAAATTTAAATAAGTGTGTGGAGCGAGTTTTGAGTGAAATTCAAGGGAGGTAAATCAATGTAGCTATTTTTTTTTTCAAGATGAACAAAATTAGCAATATTTATTACCTCCATTTAATAGAATATACATAATTTTCTGCTTGTGTGTCTTCATGGACCAATCGGACACTTGAAAATCCACACCAGCCGATGAAATAGTAAATATTTGATAGATTTGATTGAACTGTTGATTGTCTTGCCTTATTTCGAAATGTTTTCTAAAGATCTTGTTTATGATCTCGTTTATGATAGATTTGAGTGAGTGTTTGGAATGAATGATTGGAGCGTTGAACGAGTGATTTAGAATGTGTAACAGATATTATCGTTTAGCCTGAATGAAATGACCAAAGACTGACTGAATAAAGATGCTATGTCCATTCTTTAGTGGCGCACTGTATGTTCATGCAAATACATGCAAATAACGATATTCTATATGGTTCTTACATTTAACAGTTACAACTAGCGAAT
>OX411557.1:39933766-40001158 GCA_948146395.1 Fragum whitleyi
AGATCAGACGAATGACCAATTAATATGAAATAAATATCCATTAAAACTGACCACTCGCCTAAAACAATGTCTGACCTGAGAGTGACCTTATATATCGTTTTGACCAAATGCTTTCCTGTGTGCGAACCGCCGTCATAGCGACAGTGGGTAGCGCATTGGAGTATCGATCTGGAGGTCCCGTGTTCAATCCCCGACGGCGACTCTCATTCTTTCCGACTATTTGTCTCTTACCGATGGGTTGATCATCGTAGACCTATGTGATATAGCAGCTGGGGTGTAGGAAAGGTTGTGATGGTAGTACTGGTTAGAGAAATACCAGGAATCTATTGTTAGGTACTCCAGCCGCCACGATATAACTGAAATAATGTTGAAAGAGGTGTTAAATTTCATTTAAATAATCAATCAAACAATCAATCAATCGATTCTAGGGATGACACTCACAAGCATGTTGTATTTCGGACGAGGCGTAAAATCGAGGCCCCGTGTGACGCTGCTGTGAATCAAGATCGATAAAGAACCATGGCGGGTCTCAACGGTAGCGCAGAGTTAGCGATTTAGAATGGTTTTGATTGAGGTGAATGTCAATTTCATAATGTTGTTAACTTTATTGACATCTTCTAGTACAATTTAAATTCTGCAAGTCTCGCCTCTCAATATATGTAACCAAGGGCGGATTTATCATCATTATCAACAAAAACTACAACTATAAAAGGTAGCATTTTGTCAAAAAGACTAATTAGAACCAACGTCTCAAAGGTTGGCGAGACAAATTAGATAAAAGAGGAATAAACTAATATAGACGAATTCCGGAAGTCAGCTTCAAAGGAAATCGATGTCAAGATGCGCTAACAAGCGTTCTGATGATATTTGCTGTGACAGATTTCATTATGTTTGGACGAATTGGTCATTTTCATTACAGCTTTCCCGCTTTAAATGGCGCTCATTAGAGCTTATACCAAACGGACCATAAATGATGAAAGGTTTTCTCTGAGGACTAGTGCTCGTTAGTTAACACATCTTCGCTTGTCGGTGGGGATTATCGAAATGCTCACCTTTTAACGGTACATATACTAATAGAATCTGTCACAATTTGTTTTTCTTTGCGATACCTTAGAAAGCTTGGAAACATATCTACATATTAAGATGACTCTAAGGTTAGCATATCTTACATATACTAGTATATATGAATAAAAAGAAAGATTGGTCGATTGGTCTAAATGTGTGGAAGTTACTGGTCTAAAGGTACCAAACATCGAAGGGAATGCGTATCATACTAGTATATCGCCTTTAAGTGAGTGTATGGAATGAATGAATGGACCATTGGATGGGCGATTTAGAATGTTTTTCATCGGAATTAGTGTCAAATTCACGATGCTTTAGGTATAACAGTTTTCTTTCCACATTTTCTCCTTAGAAATCGTTAGGTCAATTTTAATTATGTAGGGATGTTACTCCGGTGACGTTTCTAAAAACTTGTTGGTGAAATTTGGATAGACCCAAATTTTGATTTTATATTCGCTTGGAAATCTGAAAAAATAAAAAGATCTTCCTCGAAACAAATAAGCCAATTTCAACCAATATATGCATATGCGTCCATTTGGGTAACTGGTCTCAAAACACGTTTGGGAAATTTTGATAGGCCCGCTAGCATTAAACAATTCAAGTCATTTCATGTTCCATTTGTCTTTTTTTCTTTACACGGTTATAAAACTATGATTTTCTTATGTACATCACTTATTGAAAGGTATAACTTTCTGCTTATTTTGGGAAAAATCTACTCTTTTATCTTTGGTTCTAAGAACTTTGATGTTACAAACTTTTACCTATGTTCATAAAAAATGAAATCTATTTTTCAACCAAGAGAGAAGCACAATCATCATTGGTAGACTTTATTGACAAAAAGGCAATAATACTTCAGGCTTAATTTGACAGTTTCGTTGATATAGATCCGGACTGCGTATGTGATTAGAATTGACGGGTCCCCATTAACGAATCAGTTCCAGACTTCTAGAGTCATTTGTTAGCAAACTGTTATGTATATGTAATAGTTGGACCTTCGAAATGAATTATATACATGTACATGCTTTGTAGGTTTTCCTTTGCTAGTAGTCGGTTGCAATTAACTTAAGAGCGTGCAATCCCTTGGTGTAGGAATTGTTGTATTTAAAATCTTTCGACATTTCTACATGTTCATGTGGCTTTTCAAAATTGAAGTACAGTAAAACTTGTATTAAGCGACCACAAACGGGACCACCAAAAAGCAGTCGTTGAATAAAAGGTCGCTTGATACTTAAAGATAGCCTATAAGAAACATTATTTTGATTAAATACATGTATGCGCATTATTGCGAAATTCTCAATTATTCTTTGCTGTAAAAACTCAACATCGGCGTCTCATTAAGACGATTCTGGTGAGTTTTAACAACATTAGATTCATTTGCAATTATTTTTATACGAGAGATATTTAATTTTTCAGGTAATTCGATACAGAGAAAGGGATTTTGAAAACGGTCGCTTCATAAAAAGGTCGCTTAATAGACGTGGCCACTCGAGCAAGTTTGACTTGTAATTGATTTAGAGTTTTTGAAGGTTTTTTTCCTCCATGTTTGCTAGTAAATGCGAAACTACTAATGAGAAACAAAATGTAAATTCCGAATAATCAAAGAGTAAATTTACTTGTTAATGTTTGTTTACAACTTTTTTAACAATACAGCGCCATTAAAACTCGAATAACATTTGCTTTAATGGACATGTCCTACTCCATTCCTGCGTTCAGTAAGAAAACTCTCGCTAAATGTGCACGAAATGGATCCCCGTTTTGCACGTTGACAAAACGTTCCTATTTACAAGCGAGTATATCCCTAGAACTCATGAAAACACCTACACATGTGGATCTTTGGGTTTGGTGAATACCATTATGAACATCGTGAAATTGACAGGCTGAATAATATTTGAATGGTTTTAGAATGGAATTGAATGAATGCGATGAGTGAATTTTGAGTGAAATAAAAGGGAGGTAATCAGATATCACCAATTTTGTTCTAGGTGAACAAAATTGGCGATACCTATTCCCTCCCTCTAATAAAATACGCATAAAAATCCTATGAATAGAAAAATGGCTCCGATCAGACGGTTACAAAATTCAGTGAGATCATTGAAACCGTGGATTTTTTCCAGCGATTTTAATTGAAATATAGTTTTTGATCTTATCATTTTAGTGATTTCATTTTTGAATGATCTGAAGGAGTGTTAAGAATGAATAAATGGAGTCCTGAGTTAGCGATTTAGAATCGTTTTCTTAACTGTAGTTATCTAGAACTACCAACTGAATATTGCATATTACACATTGTCAGGGCGGTGACAAATACTAAAATCTAAAAATGTTAACTGTTTATTTTTTGTTTCGAAGATTAGGTATGTACCCAATTGTATACATCAAACTTATCAATAATTCAATGGATAAATTCAATTTTGCACCAAGATTTCGTACGTTATTTGAAATTTGTTTTGCATTTCGACGAATCACAAAATCTCCATATTTGGACAAACTGTATAAAAGCCGTCAATCATGTCTCCCCTAAGTTTATACAATTAATCACATTGCCAGTATTGGGTCCTTCAATTTGTAGAGAAATCGCAAAAACTGACTGAAGGCGTCACACCGGTATCTAAAACTACAGTTAGTAACATCGTGAAATTTATATTTTCCACAATCAAAACCATTCTTAATCGCTCACTCAGCGCTCCATTCATTCATTCCAAACACTCGCTCAAACCATTCAAAAACGCTCAAACCTATTGAAAAATATTGAAACAACAATGTCATTCAAAAAAAATTGGATAAAGAAAAATCGCGATTTCACTTATATAATTCAAATTGTAAGCGTCAAATAGGTTCTTGAAGAAATAGGAAGCTATCTATAAAACCTGCGTGTATATTTTATTTAAGGGAGGTAATCAATATCGCAAATTTTGTTCATCCTGAACAAAAAATGTTATAATGGATTACCTCCCATTAAATTCACTCAAAACTTGCTCCATACACTCATTCAATTTCATTCCTAAATCAATTCAAAATCATTCGCATTGTCAATTCCACGATGTTGCTAATGAAATTTCAATTTATCTCCCCTACTGTGAATGTCATTCATTATTTTAAAAAATGTAAGAAAACGAATCTCGATCGTGGGTACTATCTCTTGTTTTTGTTGCGGGTCTATACGTGTGGCAAAGTAAGAAACTTTTAAGCCTCTGCGTAACAAAATCAATAAAGATGAACGTAATAAAAACGTCATACACTTAGTTACATCTTGAAATTGACACTCATCTAAATCAAAACCATTCTTAATCGCTCACTCAGCGCTCCATTCATTCATTCTTAACACTAACTCAAACCATTCAAACTCACTGAAAAACATATAACAACAACTTCGTACAAAATGAAAATAGCCGTGAAAAAATGGGATTTCGCTGTGAATTAATTGAATTTGTAGACGTCCGATTAGATCTTGAAGAAATATGAAGCTATCTACATAACATATATGCATATTTTTTAAAGAGAGGTCATCAATTTCGCTAATTTTGTTCATCCTGAACGAAATTATCGATATTGGATTACCTCCCATTAAATTCACTCAAAACTCGCTCCATACACTTATTCAATTTCATTCCAAAATCATCTCCAAAATCAACAATCTTGTAAATTTCACGATGTCACTTACTGTACATGTAGTATAGGCATTGACTTACACGCCGGTGCGGTTTTATTTCCCAAATAGTGAAAACAGAATACTGAGGCTTATATCCCGCTGCGGCTTATTGTCCGTGAAATACGGTAAAATTTTGTTTTACGTTTCTTGAAATTCAAAATTCCTTCTACAGACCAACGAAAGCCTACAGTAGATATGATGGAATGATAAAACCGAATTTTATTCCCAAAACCAATTTCTAACAGGCCTAAGAAGTTAGACAAGGAAACATTGGTAATATCAAGGAAATTGCTTTTGAAAAGCAATTGCTTTCATTTTCAACAATATTTTTCATAAACAAAGAAAGTTTGAAGTGAAAAAGTGTTTTTGTCAAACGACCGTTAAAACTCTTAAGCTATGGTCACATTTACGGCAATTATCGTAGTAAGTCGTACTCCATTCTACCGTAGGCGAGCCGTGTCACTAATACGATTAACTAAGTTGAAGTAAGACAAAGTACATTTAACAAAGGTACTATCGAACAGTTTCCGTAGAAAGAAGTACGTGCGAGTAGGAACAACAACGAAGAACTACATAAAAATAAGAAGTTTAATTAGATTAATTATTAATTTCAATTAATGGAAAATTGCAATTTATTTGTTTCCCGAGCCCTGATATGTCTTGTTTCTCATTCTATAGATAAGAATCACGATCTTTAAGTATATCACAAGGTTTAAAACCTAGCATTTCGATCAGTCACCTTCGGGTATTATAATCAATTTGTTGTAAAAACACGCGAGTTTCAAACCATTGATTTCACGTGTACTTCGTGATTATATTTTATCAATTTCACCCAATCTTTTCGTACTCTGAACGTAGTCCAACCCCACTGTTTCCCTGCTTGGTCGTAGCATTAACTTGGACAGATGTTTATTCAACGGTTTGTACGGTAAACTAGGGTAAACGATACGTTCTTATTCGACAAGAGTACGATTCAACAAGATCTTGCTACGTTGAACTACATTCAAACTACGACAGAAAGTTCTTTTACACCGTAGGGATTTTGAACATGCCCAAGATTTGTGCAGCCACTACGGTAGAATTATACGGAAGAAGAACGTCCAGTCCACGGTCGACTAGGTCAAACTACACAGTCTACGGTAGGGTACGTTGTAGTACGGCATTCCTTCACTACGTCGAGATTAAGTTTACAACGTGAAATGTGACCGCGATTTTTTACAACGTACTTTTTCCCTACCTAACCGTGGCCAAAAATCGGATACACGTACTGCAAGAGTAGTGAATCGCTAGTTTAACTTTGGTTAACAGTAGTAACGGGGACAAACGATTACGATATCATAGCGTGCTACTACGGTTAATTTACGGATAAGCAGGGATCAACTACTGTGACAGTACGGCCAAATTAGAGACAAAATAACGTACTTTACCGTGGTTAGAGTTTTGAACATTTTTTAAAATATCCAAGACACTACGGTCAAACTCACGAGTTTGAACTACGTTACTCACTACGCGTAAGCACGGCTTACTTCGACTTACTGCGCAGTATACGCTCAGCTACGTGAATTGTACGGCTAACTACGTTGATGCGTAACTACGGCCAACCACGTGAATTAACGTAAATGTGACCAAGCCTTTAACAACATAAACGAACGACAGTCAACAAAATGATCAACTTTTATAATAGATGAAATTGACACTCATCTATCAAACCATGCTAAATCGCTCACTCAGCACTCCATTCATTCATTCATTCATTCATTCATTCATTCATTCATTCATTCATTCATTCATTCATTCATTCATTCATTCATTCATTCATTCCAAAGACTCACCCAAATCGTTCAAAAACGCTCCAAAATCTTTAGAAACCATTTTCGAAATCGGCCAAGATGATCAAGATTTAATTCAAATCTATCAAACTATTCTTCTATTTTATTGGCTCGTACGGATTTTAAAGTCTTTTATTGGTTCATAAAGACACACAAAAAGAAAAGTAAGTATATTTCATTAAAGTGAGGCAATTCTTATAGCTTATTTTGCTCATCTTGAACAAAATTAGCTATATTTGATTTTCTCCCTTTAATTTCACACAAACTTTCCCCACTCCCTCCTTCAAATAAATTCTTCCAAATTCGTTTCAAAATCATTCATCTTGTCGATTTCGCGATGTTCTTTATAGTATTCGAACATTCTTCTGTCAATAGATTTAACAAAACAAAACGAAACAAACAAACAAACAAAATACGTTGAAAGTTGGAATTACTTAGACCGGTGTGACACCTTTTCTGCATGACCATAATTGACTATTTTTGCATAAAGAAGCAAGAGAGATGTAAAATGATAGAAGATATTGTATACAAAATGTTTCTTTTGCCAAAGGTTGGAAATAAAATAACAACTAAAAAATGACAAAATATAGACCTGTGTGACACCATTTTCTCGTATTTCTTTGATTGGCATACACTAATGGCCCCGAAAGTAGAAAACGTAATAGAACATATAATTTATACAACGCTGCAAGACGGCTGTCAATAACTAGAGAAATCGCTGAAAACCTCTCAACTTATTGCTTTCTTAATTCAATAAATTAACACAGAACGTTTGAACATTACTTTACGCGGAACCCTATTTAAAGATGGCTTTCGCAAACATTAAGAAACAGGGTTTGTTCCCCAATTCTTAGATTTTCGACAAATTTTGCCTTAAAAACAGAACTAAATAAAACTGTGTTAAAGATAAACAGGTTTTCATGTACATCCTTATGGCAAACGCGTACAGTTAAACAAATCGTGAAATCGACAAGATGAATGGTTTTGGAATTATTTTGGAATGAAATTGAATGAGTGTGTGGAGCGAGATTTGAGTGAAATTCAAGGGAGGTAATCCAGTGTCGCTAATTTTGTTCAAGATAAACAAAATTAGCGATACTTATTACGACCCTATCAATAAAATATACTAACAGGTTCTTCGAAAAGCTTTCTAAGTCTTCGCGAACCCTCATACGCTTACAAAATTCAATTATGGAAATGAAATCGTGGGTTTTATCTACCGAATTTTAGCGTAAACGTACTTGTTGATCTTATCACTTTTAGTGATTTTGGAGCGATTTCGAATGGTTTGAGTGAGTGTTTTGAATGAATGAATGGGGAGCGCTGAGTGAATGGATTAGAATGATTTTGATAGAAATGAGTGTCAATTTCTCTGTGTTCTTTAACAGTATCTTATTATTGCGTCACGACTTTAATTTCGTTGCTTTTTTCTCCTCTTCTTTTTCGTTATTTTCGTTTCGTGCATGTCTTTTTTAACCAATATTATTTCGACGAATGCATGGGATTTTTTTTTAATCCACTTTGACATTGTTAAAATGGAAACATCAAAACAAAGTTCTGGTATAATGCCGTAATTTCTTTTATCAACATCAATAAAGGGGGGCAAGTAAAAAGTACTAAGAGTTCCGTTTGATTTGTTAGTTCAATTGTCACGAATCGAAAATCTACAAAAGATAAACGACATTTAACATTCGTCCGCGAAAATCCTTGAAATTCCTTAGAAAATTGGAAAGGATCACGTACGTTTTGTCCCATCTGTTTCGTAATTAGGAAACTCGCTGAATGTTCCGACTTAATCAACTTTGCCTTAACAGCAGAACAAAAGTTGCTTGGAATAAACATTTTATGGCATTAGTTAACACAATAAAGACAACAGTTAATTTAGAGTTGTTGTCTTAGCCTTTATTATGTTACTTTAACTGCTTTTGGAAACGATGGCGTTTTAGTAAAACTCAACAATGATTACCTTCTGAGAACAACTTAGCTCCAATAAATCTTCGAACGTGTACATATAGCGGGATTGACCGTAGGATTGTCCTTTATGCTAACTGGTACAGTTAATTTAATCGTGAAATTGAAATTCATCTCAATCAGAACCATTCTAAATAGCTCACTCAGTGCTCCATTCATTCCAAACACTCACTGAAACCATTCAAAAACGCTCAAATCCATCGAAAAACAAAGAATTAATAAATTAAACGTCATTTATTTTTTCATAGAGAAAAATCGCGATTTCACTGACATAATTCAAATTGTTAGCGTCTCATAGGTTCTTGAAGATATAGGAAGCTATTTATAGATCTTGGATGCATATTCAATAAAAGAAAGGTAATCAATATGGCTAGTTTTGTTCATCCTAGACAAAATTTGCGATATAGGATTACCTCCCATTAAATTCACTCAAAACTCGCGCTACACACTCATTCAAAATCATTCCACTTACTCAAATCGATGAAAACGCTCCGAAATCTTTAGAAAACATTTCGAAATCGGCCAAGATGGTCAACATTTAATTTAAATCGATCAAATTATTCTGCAAATTTATTGGCTCGTGTTGTTATTAAAGTGTCTTATTGGTCCATGAAGACGCACACAAAAACGTTAGTATGTTCTGTTAAAGAAAGGTAATTTCTATCGCTAATTATGTTAATCTTGAACAAAATCAGCTATATTTGAGTATCTCCCTTTAAATTGACCACAAAACTCGCTCCACACACTCCTTAAAATTCATTCCATTCCAAATTCATTCCAAAGTTTTTTATCTTATCGATTTCACGATGTTCTTAACTGTATTTCTAAACCGGACCCTTATTGATCGAGAAGCTTTTCAGTTCAAAACGAGTAAGTACATCAGCTTATCAAGTGGAAAAATTAGTAGCGTATCATATTTCTGTAATATTAATAGGACTTCTCAAAAGGTTTCAAAGCGTATTTTATACTTGAAGTTATAACCTATCGAAAATGAAATTATAATTTTATTTATTTTATTTTTTAATTTTTCATTTTTTTATTATTCAATATATCGAATATTAAGACGACTGACATGAATTCCAATTCTAGTTTTAGACTTGTTCAGAGTTTATGTAGAATATTCGATACCTTTCACTGTCATGGTTTTTTTTTGTTTTGTTTTTTTTTTTTCTTTTAAGATTATGCATGCAGACAACAGATAACGTGTAATCAAATCACAGAAAATTGAAGGCAAACGTAAATGCATTAGTATCTGTTTGCCAGACAAAAAACATTTGATAAGCAAATATCTGATTAAATTTCTTTCTACATATCATATTGAAAACACATGAGCTCTTAGACAGCGTTCTCAACAATCTTTAAATTTGCAACAAATAATGTGCAGCCGTTCCATCTGACCGAATTTTTCAAAATTCGATTCAATGATTGATTGATTGATTGATTGATTGATTGATTGATTGATTGATTGATTGATTGATTGATTGATTGATTGATTGATTGATTGATTGATTGATTGATTGATTGATTGATTGATTGATTGATTGATTGATTGATTGATTGATTGATTGATTGATTGATTGATTGATTGATTGATTGATTGATTGATTGATTGATTGATTGATTGATTGATTGATTGATTGATTGATTGATTGATTGATTGATTGATTGATTGATTTATTTATTGATTGATTGATTGATTGATTGATTGATCCCTTCCATCCTTCCATTCTTCCATCCTTCATCCTTCCTTCCATCCTTCCTACCTTCCTTCCTTCCTTCCTCCCTCCTTACCTTCCTTCCTTCCTTCCTTTCTTCCTTCCTTCCTTCCTTCCTCCCTACCTTCCTTCCTTCCTTCCTTCCTTCCTTCCTTTCCCACCTTCATTCCTTACTTCATTCATTCATTCATTCTTTCATTCATTCCTTTCGTCATTTCTTCTCTCCTTCCTTCCTTCCTTTACATTGGTCCTATGTGAGAAAAGTCCAGATAAACATGTTCATGTTTATTCCGTCTAAAATTCTAAAAAGGTTCGTGTAATAAAGGGAATCCCAGTAAAAGAATTAATCATAACTTTTGGTGTGGCTCTAGCCTTTCAGAATAATTGTTCGCTTCCATATTGGAGGGTTCGTGTCTATAAATCATTGTAAGGGATTGATTTTTCAGGAAATGTTTGTTATGGCAGGACCTTTTATATCAGAGAACACTTCCGTGTTGCTGCCAAATTAAGTAAGCAAATCATACTTTAGAAAACTTCACAAAGGGATTCTGAAGTCTTTAGAAGTCTTTTTTCTTTGTTGGGTTTACAGACACGCAAACAACTGTTTGACACGACTTCAGTGCATACAGTTAGTAACATCGTGAAATTGACTGTCATTCCGATCGAAACCATTCTTTATCGCTCACTCAGCGCCAAAATTATTCATTCCAAACACTAGCTCAAACCATTTAAAGAACGCCCCAAAATCACTTAAAATGATACGATAAATAACAATTTTAAATTAATAACAGGTAGATAAAATTCCCAATTTCACTTACATACATGTAATTGGTGGGTCCTTGAAGACATGGAAATCAAATCATAGAATAAGTATGCATATTTATTAAAGGGAGGTAAAACCTATCGCTAATTTTGTTCATTTTGAACAAAATTAGCGATGTTGGATTATCTCCCTTGAATTTCACCAAAATCACGCTCCACACACTCATGCAATTTCATTCCAAGATCTTTCCAAATTCATTCATCTTGTCTATTTCACGTTGTACTAGCCAGTACAAGTACATCTATCAGAAAAGTTTCGTTTAACGAAGAATAGAACAATTGAATAATAAATCAAATTTAAATTATCCTTCATTTTTTTCTGAAATTTTAACTTAGTGATATAGAAATGAGAAAATGATAGTTTGTTTTTTCTTATGCTAAAAGTTCATGTGTGAATCCAATGAGAAGTGAACATTTAAAAGTCCAGTACTTGGTTCCAAGCAGCGGTTTCATACCGAAGAGTTTTTTTTTTTCTCTCATTTTAATAGATAGAGTAAAGCTCAGGGTTTTTTTAACAAGCAACCCCTTTCCACTTCAATTAGAAAATAATTCGACAAATACTTCAATATCTTTTTCTGTTGTCCCCAAAGCCTTTTCCGTATCAACTTTACATGTCTATTTAACGTGGCTTTTCAAATTCTCCAAAATAAATAAACTCAAATGGTGGATCTGAAAAAGTTTTGTTGGTCCATCGACAACATCTGGCAACATATGAAAGTTAATGGCCTTCGTTTAAATGACGGTGTTACCTAAATATCGATATTTCATTTAAGATTTCTAAATTTAAGATTTCTAGATCTAAGCTTTTTGTTTTGATGGCTGAAAACTTAACACTATCACCCTTGGCCCAGAACTATTCAAGTTGAACATTTTCGGAGATGTGAAATTTAGTCCTATTTTGGCGGCCAAAACCTCGGTAACGAAGCTATTTTTTCGACGACTAAATACACTGTAAATATTGTGAATTTCATTTAAAAAAAAAAGAACGGTACTATTTTTCAAACAATCAACGAATATGTACTCAATATGTTATCTGAAGTACCCAAGATTGCCCATTTTACATTGACTATCCGTTATCCAACAGAAACAAAGTTGGTAAAATCAACATTTGTCTGTCATACACTAATGCGAATATGACAGGGGCCATCTCTAACTAATAGCTCTTTTATCACCTACAATGGTCGATCAATATGTTTTCTGTTTTTATTTCTACTTAATTTTATCTAGTAATTGTATGGTTTCTAATTGCTTTATCCAGTGATATTTTTTCTGAATGTGCTCTTTACAATGATTATGGTAAATGTCCTTTTTCTTGAAGCCCCTGTGTAATTTTCTACGGACTTTTTAATGATATGTACCATTATTCATTTGTTTCGTGTTATGCCGACCAATGGAAAGTTTTAACTTGTATTACAACACCCTTCCTCATGGGGCTATAAGGTTATAACAAACTGACATTATAAAGTATCATATATATGTGGTCCCATGTTTTCCCAGTTTGCTTTCTACAGGATTCTTGTGAGGTTCTTTTCAAAGGGGTAGTCTCCGAAATGTATCGCTACGAATCTCGTGCATTCCATCAACCCGATCCAGTGCATTTGTTAATGAATCTTCGAGGAAAGTGTTTTGGTGCTTTTCGACTAGCAAAGCCATTGGTTTGTGAAAAAAAACTTTTTATACGCCCTGAAACGTACATGTGTTCTTTAGATATTTCAACAATCATACGACAAACCACCTGTTGTGGATAATCATTGTGGGTACAGTAAGTTACATCGTGAAATTGACATTCATCTCAATCAAAATCATTCTAAATCGCTAACTCAGCGCGCCCTACCAAATCACTCACTCAAACCATTGAAAAACGCTCCAAAATCACTAAAATGATATGATTAACAAGTACATTCAAAATAGACATAGCTCGAGAAAATCGCGATTTCACTGACATAATTGAAATCATAAGCGCCTGATTGGTCCTTGAAGACTTGGGAAGCTATTTATAGAACCTGTATGCATATTTATTAAAGGGAGGTAATAAGTATCATTAATTTTGTTCATTCTGCACAAAATTAGCGACATTTGATAACCTCTCTTGAATTTCACTCAAAACCTACTCATCACACACATTCAATATAATTCCATAATCATTCCAAAGTCATTTACCTTGTCAATTTCACGATGTTCTTAACTGTAATCATCTAAGTGAGAAGATTTCTATGAGTACCCGATACTTATTGGTTCGTTTAGAAATAACAGTCTTTAAAAATGGCGTTGCCTTCTCTTATCTTACCTTTGTTTACGGCAACATTGATTGGATTTAGCATAATTTTGCCGAACTTCCATGAACCAGAAAGTTCGTGAATTTCCCATCTAACCCCCTCCTTTATTATCAAATGTGTTCCGTCACGCTTCTGTTAACTCTTTCAAATAAATGTTTGAAAACAAGAATCGGTCCAGCACATATCAGTCAAAGGTCGAATTTCAAAAATTCTTTCATAGAAAGGTAGATTGGAAATAAGCAAAGTTCGGAACGTTTCGACCCTAGTCAGTCTGCGCAATCTGCGTGATATTTATGTATACCGTTAACAACATAGTTAAATTGACAAGGTGAATGGTTTTGGAATAATTTAGGAATAAAATTTAATGAGTTTGTGGAGCGAGTTTTGAGTGAATTTAATGGGAGGTAATCCATTATCGCAAATTTTGTTCATGATGAACAAAATTAGCGATATTAATTACCTCCCTTTAATTATATTTGCATAAAAGTTATAGAAATAGCTTCCTATATCTCCAAAAACCGAACAGGCGTTTACAATTTGTATTATGTCAGTTAAATCGCGATTTTTTCCTAGCTCTATTTATTTTGAATAAGGTTGTTAAGTGAGTGAGTGACTGAGTGAGTGTTTGATATGA
Organism: Fragum whitleyi; assembly: GCA_948146395.1. Lineage (NCBI taxonomy): Eukaryota > Metazoa > Mollusca > Bivalvia > Cardiida > Cardiidae > Fragum > Fragum whitleyi. The sequence goes on from OX411557.1 coordinate 39,947,722, forward strand.
ATATATGGAGCGCTGAGCGAGTGATTTTGAATGGTTTTGATCGAGATGAATGTCAATTTTAAGATGTTATTAACTGTATGTCAACCATAGGGCGCATTTCAAAAATTCTTTCACAGAAAGGTAGATTGATCATTTTAGATTCAGAAAAAAGGCAAAGTTCGAAACGTTTCGACCCTATTTAGTCTGCGCAATCTGCGTCATATTTATGTATATTTGCTGTCGGGCGAAGACACAAAGCTTATATATGAGCCTGTGCGTGAGATTTCCAAAAATTTCAAATATGCGCAAAGCAAAGACTCTGGCCAGTCTGTGCATCTGCACAGTCTGACCAGAGTCTTCACTTTACGCTTTGTAGATAGATAAGGTCTCAAAGTATCTGTACACCATGAGATAACTTTATTTTTAGAGTTTGCGGCTTTCTATGGCTCTCATCGTTTGAACCTCACCAACATTTCAAACTGTTGGAAATGTCATGCACAGGCTCATATTCTTACGGATCTTGTATGGACGATATGAACGATGGATCAGCAATCTTGTAAAAATACTTACAGTTACTAACATCGTGAAGATGACATTCACATCAATCATAACCTTTCTAAATCGCTCACTCAACGCTCCATTCACTCATTCCAACCACTCACTCAAACCATTCAAAAACGCTCAATCCCATTGTAAAATATAGAATCAAGAAGTGTCATTCAAAATAAATTAAGATAGAGAAAAATCGCGATTTCTCTGACATGATTAAAATTTTAAGCGTCTCATAGGTTCTTGAAGGAATAGGAAGCTATATATACATCGTGTATGCATATTTTATTAAAGGGAGGTAATTAATATCGCTAATTTTGTTCGTCCTGAACAAAATTTGCGATATAGAATTACCTTCATTACATTCACTCAAAACTCGCTCCACACACTCATTCAATTTTATTCCTAAATCATTTCAAAATCATTCGCCTTGTCAATTTTACAATGTTGTTTACTGTATCTTGCATATACCTTGAGCGAAACCAATGGTATGTTTTGTTTGAATTGAGTTAACGCCGCTTTCAACAATCTTCCAGTCATATCGCGGCGGCTAATGCACCACCTAGCAATTGATTCCTGATATTTCTAACACCAGTACTACAATTAAATCCTAGGGTCGACATTTAACGCACAGCCTAGATGGTCCCTTTTCGCATGACGGATCGCATTTCTTATGACAACTTCAACGGGGAATTGGATCTTAAGTAGATATTCATTTTAATTTTTTTGGTATTCCTGAATATTTTTTTTTTTTTTTTTGGGGGGGGGGGGGATAAAAAAATTCATTTTTATGTTGTTTTTTTTTGTGTGTAATGATGAATTTGGATGGAATTGGAATATATAGAAAATCCACTTTCAGGTCTGTATCCTCTATCGTAAATACCAAAGTACTTATATAAGGTTGGCCTCTTGATCCGTACAACCAAAATGATATATACGAGACATTAAAGTAGTAGAACCGTAATAGTTCCTCAGCGTTTTGGAAGTAACGAACTTTAACTGTGTTAACCGAGGTTTCCTAAGGAACATTGTGAAAAGTCATGAGGTCCGAAATGCTGTGGAACTCTTATGGTTCCACTACCTTAACCTTCATAAGACGTTCATCTCAGTTCAAATACGAATTTCTGGTTAGACCCAGGGCTAGCTCTTCCATGTACATACAGGCTCGACTCTAGTTGAACACAAAAGTCATTTGTGGAGTCAACACTCGATAGTTTGATTCCCCGATATTCTGGGTTTGTAATTAAAGCATTCATACAGAGCGATGTAATCAATAGAAGTTAATGATTTTGATTTTGCTACAATAACCAACCATCAATGGTTACCATTTATTATCATTTTAAAATGCTTTAGTTTTTTAAGCCGATATAGTTTTGAAACTGCAAAGTCTTGAAAAAAGTTGATGCTCTTTTACTAATCCCTTTTTTTTCTTTTGCAACTGGAGATTTCAAGGAAAGTAGCATGTTGTATTTTAATTCGGTTCTTAAAACTATTTTCTTTTTCTTGCTAAATTTGCAGGCCACATTGAAATTTCTACAAGCTTAAAAACTAGAAACAACGATTGGATATTTAAATGCCCATTTTCGTCTAGAAGCATTTACAGTTACAAACATCGTGAAATTGACAAGGTGAATGGTTTTGGATTGATTTAGGAATAAAATTGAATGAATTTGTGGAGCAAGTTTTGAGTGAATTTAAGGGGAGATAAACCCTAATCGCAAATTTTGTTCAGGTAAACAAAATTAGCGATATTGATTACCTCCCTTTAATAAAATATGCATACAGGTTCTTTAGATAGCTTTCTTTTTCTTCAAGAACATATGAGATGCCAAAAATTTGAATTATGTTAACGAAATCGCCATTTTTCTATATCAAAATTTATTTTGAATGAAGTTATTGATTCTTTACTTTTCAAAGGATTTGAGAGTTTTTGAATGGTTTGAGTGAGTAATTGCAATGAAATGAATGGAGCGCTGAGTGAAATATTTAGAATAGTTTTGATTGAGGTGAATGTCAATTTTACGATGTAACTTACTGTACATGTATAGTTTCTTGTTTTGGTCTGAAATACTAGATTTCTTTATTTATTTTTGTATACAGGAAATAATACATGCGGGGTAAACTAGTCCTGTGTTCAGGATGAAAAAAACAAAAAACAAAACAAAACAAAAAAAACCCAGTGCAAACTGTTTTTCAATTTTACTCTGCTTTGCGCGGAAGTGCACATGCAAAGTCGGGTAAAGATTCCATTTTTTTCATTCTGAACGCAGGGCTAGAAAATAGAGGTAAGACATTTTATTCTATTTACTTTATGATACGTTTAACTCCTGAAAGACAGGATACGAAAATCAAATTTCAATAATTCTCGATTTTTTAAAGCATCAACCCATCAAGATTCTCTCACATGAGAAGCAGAAACTGAAAGGGTAAATTGATTTCTGTTGCTTTAAGAGTCCCGGTAAAGTAAATATGTTTCAGAAATTACTCCGCCATTAGCCGTACGTGAGTCGGCACTTCCGGGATGGAAGGTCGTAAACGAATGTGATTGCGACAAGCTTTTAAACCCTTCAGCCAACACTTACCTGATAATTATGGAGTTTTGCTCTCGGGCAATGAACCAAAAATCTTATCCAGATGGTTAGGACAAAAAAACCCCAACCATTACTAGACAATAATCTACCTTCACTTTATTACCATTCTAAATATCCGACAGATTTTAAGAAAAAAAAAATGGCTAAGTATGTGCGCCAGAAAATTGATTTAGGGGACTGGGATGTTAAATCAACCCTTTTTGACACGTTGAAAAATGCTAACACTAAATAAAATGAGCCTGTGCTTGAGATTTCCAAAAATTTCAAATATGTGCATTTCAAAGACTCTGACCAGCCTGTGCATCCGCACAGTCTGACCAGAGTCTTCATTATGCGGTTAGTAGAAAGAAGGTGTTTCCATGTATCTATAGACCATCAGATAACTTTATATTTATGTATGTGGCTGTCAACACGCTCAATGTTTGCACCTCACAAACATTTCAAATTGTTGGAAATGTCACACACAGGCACAAATTTACTTTTTTTCAGTTTCTTCAAATTCTGAAAATGAGCGGGTAGTTAAGAAAATCATCAACTTTATTAAACGAATACTTTTAGAATGAAATGGAATAGGTTTGATGGTCAAGTTTTGAATGAATAGGGGTTAAATTTTATCCATCTACAAATCGCACAGTGAGAACTGCGGTAAGACTGTGCGGATACTCAGACTGTCCAGAAGATTTCGTTTGCTCAATCGTAATTTCCTTTTCGAATATATCTCACCAACGCTCAAATGGATGTTCTATAGTGTAACAATTTACTCATGGTTAGTAGTGAATCTGAAACTGATATATCTAATTAAACGCCTATTTTTTCATTGGCATATATGCAATGGCGTTTCAACATGATGAATAAAAATATTAAAAGTAAAAAAAAAGCTTAATTTTTTTTTATATCTAGTGCGGGATTAAGTCGGCGTTTTTTGTTGTGTCTCACCAATGGGTTCAGAATCGTTGACCTATGTGAGATAGTAGCTGGAGGCTAGGAAAGGATGTGATGGTAGTACAGGTGAGAGAAATACCAGGAATCCATTTTTAGGTGCTCCAGTCGCCAAGTTATAACTGTAAAAATGGTGAAAGTGGCGTAAAACTCCATTCAATCAATCATAAACCATTTACGTTTTATTGACAATATGAGAATAATAAAGAAACAGTCTGTGGAATTGGCAATACTCGTATTACGGATCTTGTTTGGGCGCTATGAAAGGTGTGTTTTATTTGAATTGGTTTTCGCCGGTTTCAACAATCTTACAGTCATATCACGGAGGCTAATGCACGTAACAATGGATTCCTATTATTTCTAACATCCTTTTTTAGCCTTTTATGCTATCCGACATAGGTGTAGGATTATGAACATATTGGCGGGGGATAAATAGTCGGAAAGAATGAGAGCTGCCGCTGGGGATCGAACACGGGACCTTTAAATGGTATCGATGGTTTCACATATAACCAACAGAAGCAAGTATGAGACACAAATGATTTTATTTTATTTCAATTTGAAATATCACATTTTTTGTACAAAAATATCATTTTGCATTCACTCAACAAACACCACTCATTTTGACAAATAGGATATTCGATTGCTTAACGTTTACATGCGCAACAAATACACGTTGTACAATGGATCATTGAAATGTGCCGCCCTGCGTTCAGATTGAAAATGCAGTGCAAAGTGTTTGCAAATTATATCCAGCTTTGAATGCAAGTGCAAAGCGGGACATAATGTACAAATAGTTTGCACTGTTTTGTCATCCTGAACGCAGAGCAAAGCCTTATATTCTTACAATAAGCAAAATAATTGCGACTCGTCACACGAAAAGGGGTCTACTTGGATTTCTCTTGAGTAAGCATTAGAAAATCAACAGTACGGATCAAGAAACGGTCAACCAGAGGTCATATTATTTAGGTATGTAAAATATTTATTTTCCTAAAGTCAGAATATTACATTGTATCTTTAGGTAAAGGATCCGTTATAGTTCCGCAACATTTCGGAACACATATCTCAAATGATCTTTCAAAATGTTGATCGAGGTTTCTAATCAAATCATTAGGGAAACCTCGGTTAACACTGTTAAAAGTTCATTACTTCCAAAACGTTGCAGAACTATTACGGGTCCAATACCTTAAAAGCGAAAAGTATCACCCCTTGTCAGCATGCACAGGACGCATAGGCTGATTTGTGTCGATATTTTACGCAATTTCAAGATGGTCCCTATTTGCGAGACGAGTCAAAACTATCGACAGTGACACGTAATGTGTATGTAATGCGAATGCTGATTGAATTTGGGTTAAAAATTATGATCCATGATTGCAAAAACAAACTTTTCATAAATGTGACCCGTCACGCGAAAAGGGGCCATCTGTGAACTCTTTACAATAAATATTTGAAAAGGAGATTTGGTCCAGCATATATCAACCAGAGATCGCGTTTCAAAAACTCTTTCACTGGAAAGTAGCTTTATCACTCTAGATTCAGAAAATAAGAACGGTGCGAAAAGTTTCAACCCTCGTCAGTCTGCGCAGTCCGCGCAGTCTGACTAGGGTCAACACTATTCGCACTACCTCGATGGTCCTTTTTCGCGTGACGGGTCATAAATAGACGAACAAGCAGAGATACCAATTGGTACTAAATCTGTCAAGACTTAATATTTTGTTCAAAGCTCGCTGGAATCTCTCTTTGCAGTTGAAATTACATGAACAATAAACTTCAAAATAAAACACTATATACGCACTACCTCGATGGTCTTTTTTCGCGTGACGGGTCATAAATAGATGGACCAGCAGGGATACCAATTGATACTAAATCTGTCAAGACTTAATATATTGTTCAACGCTCGCTTTGTTCAAATCTCTCTTTGAAGTTGAGAATACATAAACAATTACTGTATAAACATCAAAATAAAAGCGCATATCAAACATCTAATTATGCATTGCATACTCCTTTAAAAGATTTTAAACAATACAGAAAATTAAAAGTTCTAAATATTCAAGAAGAAAGTAATCTAAATGTATGACTACGGAAACTATATTCAATCATTAGGCGGCCAAATCCCCGTAAAAACAGCTACATGTACATTCTAGCTATAAGTTAAAGGCAACGGTCGCCTGATAGATACTGACCAATTCAAGGTAATAATTGTAATAAAGATTTTTAAGTTTTAGTATCATCTTCGAAATAATCGTTGGCTTATAAACATAAACTTGTCTCACTTGAAAAAAATGTAGGAAAAATAAAAAAAAGGCTGAATTTTACTTTGTTCCTTTAAAGTTTTTATAGCTTGCAGTTTGTATTTTCTTTGTTACATTTTTTTTAAAAAATTCAAATTGCAGCTTATTTTGTTTTCTAGGTAAAATAAACAAACAAAAAAGAAGAAAAAAAACCTAGCAGACAACTACTTCATCATGTTCTGAATGGAACCATGCTTTTTACAATTAATTAATTAACAAAAACTTAAATGAAACAAAACATTCAAACATTTCTAAGGAAAGAACGGGAAAAAATAAACAATTTTTAAAACATTTTTACATGGATATATAATTCAAAGAACATCAACATAGCACATTCATTTTGATCACAATTATGCAAAACATTTTCAACATCCAAACTATTTTTTTACAAATTATAACTTTATTTTCAATACAATACAATGAAACATTTATTCTATCTAACGCATTTAGCGAAAGAAATCATGTATTATCAAAGATTTTTGAAATGGCAGAGCGGGGTTTAAGTCAAATTATGTCAAACATGTTGTTAAGCCCTACCCTGCCAGGTAGAAAATACCAGATACTTACGAAATCCGTGAGGTTAATATTGACCCCATTAGGGGATATGCGATTTTGATTTTCCAATACATTACCTTTTCCGAGAAAAGAATTTTTTTCAAAATCATTGAAACTTAATCATAAATTTGAACCAAACAAATGTAAGGGTTGCTTTTTGTATAAAACAATAGAACATGATTAAATTTATTCAAAGTTTCAAGCGAAATCACTTACATGTATTCCAAAAAGATAATTTTACTATAATATTTTTTCTTTGGTAATAATACAATTGTAAATACTTTCAAAATTGAAGGAAGAAAAATGCAGCTTTTCCTTGTTAACATTTAAATTCGAGTTCGAAAAATAGAATTTTAAAAAATACAATTGAACACATTTATTTATTGTAATTTTGTAATTAAGTTTAGTTTTTTATTTTTTAAGATTCGAACAATTCACATCTTTCACACAAATGAGTACATTGTATATAATGGGTAGCTTTTTAAGCTAGATAAATGTACAATTCTTGATTTGTTAAAATATTATACAACATGCGTTTATATATACTTAATTCACGAACTAATCCAACATGGTTATTCCTTATTCCTTTCATACCACATGAATTTATTTATATGTTTTTCAAATAATAATTCAACCTAAGCATTCAACTTTGAAAAACAGATAAGACGGGGTAACTCTAGTCTTAATTCTTTATTTCAAAATGAAATCTTATGTTGTGGGTACTCAGTTGAATCGACTCGACGAGGCGATTCTACTGAGTACCCATAAAATAGGTTATGTGTAAGGATGAGTTAATTATTTAAATTCGAAGTCGCAAATGCACCCTCTTTCTGTAGCTTTGACTTCTTTTGTGCATTCTAGAAGGATACTGAATTCAAACCGTGATTAAGTATTAACTTCGGATTATCCCCCGTATAACGTCATTAGGTAGTCTAAATAGCGTCATTGGACAATCAATATAACGTCATTTGGGTGGCTAAATATAACGTCATTGGGCGATCAATGTAATGTCATTTGGGGATAAATATAACGCCATTTGGCGATCTATATAACGTCAAAAAGCGATAAATGTAGGGTTAATTCACGTTTTTGAGGGCGTTAACATTTGCAGAAAAAATGGCTTTCGCACTCGGGCGTTTAAGCATTTTGAGGGTTGCTGCAAATGTTGACGCAAGAAAAAATGTGAATTGACGCTATTGTTGCATGGTAAGATAGATTTATGTATAAATTCAATCAGAAATTGCGATATAATTTCATAGAAACGATATAAGACCCGAACAATAATATCATGCATCACACCGTCCATTTAGTTTTTACCGACCTGGATCGATAAGTCTATGACGTCAGACAATTTAACGCAGGAATTAGAGCAACGTCTTAAGGTATGCTGTATGAAAATGTTGGACATGAATAATTTTCACGCATTTTACTTATCAATGCGTACAGACTTTTAGATCTTTTTAATGATGTATTTTGAATAGAATACATAAAACATCGATTTAGGACAAACAGATATTGCAGAAAAAATATAAGAATCATTGAAATTAATTAAACTGTATCAGCCCAAATCGAGGATATTTCAGTACAAAAAGCTGGGCGTTAACGGCACGTGAATTTACTGATTAATCCACGTTTTCTCCCGTTGACGCCCGCGATTTGTCGCGTGCCTTTAACAACACGAAAACGCACATTTTATGCAATAATATCACTTAAATGGGCTAATTATATAACGTCATTGGGCGCTCATTATAACGTCATTGGGCAATCAATATAGGCAATCCATTTAACGTCATTGGGCGATCAATATAACGTTAATGGGCCATCGATAGCGATCCATTTAACGCCATTGGGCGATCAATATAACTTCATCAGACGATCCAAATGTCGAGCTCGACATTTTGATCGAAAATCACGAAAAGCTTGCAGCGAATAAATTAACAATCTGATTTAGAACGATTTTCTTCAACCTAATAAGTTTTCCTTGGTATTAGTTTTATTTATCCTTTTTGTACATTGTAATTTGAACTTTAAAAAAACGAATGTACTTGTCTTTTATAAAAAATTTCGTTTTCTTTCCTTTTGTCGCAAATTAATGTTTTATGATTATGTTTAATACTTCAAATAGTGTGCAGGCTGGTCTCCGTATAAACCACTCATTTAAACAGTATACTCGGCGATCAGCACGAGAAGGGATCAATCGAGAGCTGAGCGCAAGATCATGGTGATTACTTTTCGTTCTAGATACTACATGTAACTACGATGCCGGCCTGCGTTCAGGATGAAATAACAGTGCAAATAGTAAAAGTAAATTACATCCCGCGTTGCAAATAAATGTACGTGCAACACGGGACATAATCTGCAATCAGTTAACACCGTTTAATTATCCTATACGCACGGCAGCACTCGCGCTGAACTTGTTTGATTCTCTAGATATTTTAGTTCACTTTATACACTCCAAAATAATTCTGTTTTGGCTCTCGTACGATGAGCGTCAAATTCGACGCTTTCACAAAAAGTTCGTCCCCTTGTCGTAGATAAAACACGGCCCCTAAATAACTCGTGTACTCCCCAAAGGCCTTGTTTTGACCCCAGCACTTGGTGATAGAGTTTTGAATCATGGACTCCTCGCCTCCCGCGGGGTAGACAATATTATATCTGTATATATAATGAGACAAGGATTGTGCGCCAGTGTCCATGGCGATGCCAGAATCGAAGACTTCCAGGAAGGACAATTGGCTGTATACGTAGTAGAAGCCGGCGTCCAAGATGACGATACGGCCATGACGGTATTGTACCTTGTTAGTGAAGGCGAGATCTTCGTCGTGGATCCACTGGGCGATTGGGAATAGACGACCAGCAACTGCAAAGAAAATTTAACTTTGTTTTGTCATTGATGCATACAGTTAACAACATCGTGAAATTGACAAAGTACATGATTTTGGATTGATTTTGGAATGAAACCGAATGAGTTTGTGGAGCGAGTCATGAGTGAAATTAAAGGATGGTAATCCAATGTCGCTAATTTTGTTCAAGATGAACAATATTAGCGATATTAACTACCTCCCTTTAATACAATATACGTACTGTGTCTTCGTGGACCAAACAGACACTTTAAAGTTCAACTTAGTCAATAAAAACGTAGAACAAGTTGACCGATTTAAATTAAATTTTGATCCTCTTGAACGATTTCGAAATGTTTTCTAATTATTTCAAAGCGTTCTGCTCGCTTTGAGTGAGTGGTTGGAATGGATGAATGGAACGCTGAGTGAATGATTAAGAAGTATTTTAATCGGAATGAGTGTCAATTTCACGATGCGATGTTCTCAACTGTATCAAGAGGTCAATGCGATGCTTTTGTAGGTACCACTAGTTTAATAGGCAGTTTCAACAAGTTTTTGATAACTCCTCAAAAATTGTTTTGCCAAAGATAAAAAATAAAAGGTAAATGCAACTCGTTCCCAGGTGCCTATCAATTTATAGACTCTTACAAAAGTTTTGCGCCGACCCCTCAAAATTTTGCAACGCTTTAAAGGATTTAAGTTTGGTATAAATGTTAAGTAAGTAATCGAATGCTTTTTAATGGAATTCAGAGATGAAAGAAATATTTTCATAAACATTACGTATAATAAGGTTTTAAGCTTTATACCTCAAACAAATAAACAAGAAACACATGAACTATTTTAGTACATGTACCATCATGTTAATAAGAAAATATTTGCCAATACGAGACGTATTTCCTTTAGCAACACTTTTTGCAAAAGCTTTCGAATAGTCAAGCACAGAAAACGTCAGGTACAAAACCAAATTTTAACCAATAAAATCGTACGAATATCGATGGACAGAACTGAAATTAAATTATTTTAGCAATTTTTTTCTCACGAAGTACATAAAACTGACTCACCATTAGGCTGCTGTAGACGTCGTACAGACCCCATTAAATGAGCTGCCGGCTTTTGAACACTGCTATCCGATGCTGAACTTGTCTCTACCTTTATATTACCTGAAAATAGACAAAAGTACGTGTATGAACAAATGTATGACCTAAGCCAAATTTATCTATTTTCACACCGGTCCTGATTTTTCCAACTATTTCATACGTGCGCAAAGCAAAGCTTCTGGCAGCCTGTGAAAGTGCACAGTCTGACAAGAATCTTCACTGTGCAATATATTAGAGATCTTAACCCCTCTTCTAGCAGTCAGCATATACTATTGCATTATGTTGTTGTCTACGCTGCTTAACGTTTGTACCTCGCACATTTGTGGAAATGTTGGAAATATCACGGACTGGCTCAAATATATCAGTGACATGCAGGCATTCTGCAGCCTCATCATCTTTTCAACCCTGCATTTAGTATAACGAGGCGCCCTACATTCCTCAGTGAAGCGAATCAATAGGGTGCTTCAAAAAATAGCGGCGCTCGCGTGCGCTTTGCTACAAATCCATTTTATTTATTTTTTACTCTGATTAAGCTCTTATTCGTCGTATAAAATATATTTCAGTAACAGTATGCTGTTGGTACTCATAGGTCTAGACGAGACGATTTCAATGAGTACCAACCAGCATAGAGTTAGTGACATTTATGATGAAAAGGCTAAAACAAGAACCCAATTCACTTTCTCTCCAATTCATTTTATATTTTTTACTCTGATTAAGCTCTTATTCGTTGTCTAAATTATATTTCAGTAAGAAACTGACCACAGAATGAATATTGCGGAGATCCAGACCAGACTTGTTGGATACATTGGCCTATCGGATTCGTTACACGGCGCACAATTGCTTATTTTGTAAAAGACTACAAGAAGCACAATCTTGTATTAGCCTAGTCTGGCCACCTGACTCTTCTTTACATTTTTTTCAAAGGGAATTAAATGTGTCAGTCATTACAAAAGTTCAAATTAAGTCCCCTGTCTCTGAAAAGAAGGTTTTTGATCAGCAATTGTAAATATGAACTTGGATTAAAAAGGCTTGTAATAGAACTGCAACAAAAACATTTTCTGAAGATGCTAACAAAAACGACTGAGTCCAGTCTATGTATTAGCCCAAAGACATAAATTTATATTTTTTGTAAGCACAAGGATTTTAACCAGCAGACAAATTACTCTAAAATGTCACGCTGTCTACCCACATAGTCCTATATAATTCAATTTGGATGACATTTCTACCGCATGTCTTCAAAACAAAGCTTTTTTTGTAAAGAAAGGCATTATTTACTATGCGTGTTTTATAGGAACCCCGGTCTCCGTGGAATTTGTTGAACCGATCCTATCATGCTGTGGCGGATCCAGATGGGTTCGGGAGAGGGGGGGGGGGTGGGGGTCAAACCATGGGGGGTCCGAATTAACACCCTGTCACCATATAGACGAGTAATTTAAATTTCATATTATTGGTCTATTTGGGGGGGGGGGGGGTAAAATCGGACCCCTATGGTTCAAACGAACAAAAGCCCAATTATGTCATTTTATAGAATTTCAATTAAATCTTCTATATTCTATGGACATACCTATGGAACTCGTTAGAAAACAGACAATATAGACCAAGATCAGACTGCACGCCAGTGCAGGCTGATCTTAGTCTATACAGTCTGCAAACTTGAATAATATGTCGCGAACAGCGTGAGGTGTTAATTTGCACCGAGTCTTATCGAACTCAACCTGTCGTGCGTTCAAGACAAAGAAGCACAAACGAACGCCAAAGAATTGGTGCTCTGTATTTCACAGTGAAGAGTATCTAACCTAGACTGGTTAACCTGTCCAAATCTACGCTACCCTCCGATACCCACTGTATCGGTAGATTGAGACAGGCTCGCCAGTCAATATCTAACCAAGGTTTCAAACTTGGAGCGCTTGCTTGTGCTTTTTAACCCCAAACGCAGGAAAAGATAGTGTCGAGATTTTCGTTGATAGCATATTTTCTGGTGAAATTTCTCGTTATCTGAAAGTGAAATTGTCAATACGAATTCGTTCCCATGCTAAGATACTGAATATTTTACATAACAGAAATCGCGGGATAACATCAAACATTTCCAACTACAATTCATCATACAGATTTTTGAGATAACAATAGAATATTGCCGAATGACAAACAACTTCCGGGAAATTCGATAAATTTGTTAAACACCGGGAGAACCCGCCATAATCGTAATGTTTCTTCTTTTTTACCGAGAATGGTTTCTGATTTTCCGAGAAATCCTCTCGGAAAATTTGTAACATTGAGTTTTCAAACTTATTGACGGATATCGTATTTCATATTTTTATCTATAAATCAATTCATCCTTCTTGCAAATAAATACTTTTATACGTTGTTAAGCGAACAAAACAACAGGAATGTCAACTTCGAAACAGCATTTTAGGTTTTGGTAAAAAGAAGAATTTCGTTAAGAATCTGAGATATTAATAAGCCGAAAGATGAAAGGATATTCATTCAGAAAGAAACTTATATGATAGTCAATATCGAGCTAAACGTATTGGGTAACGCTACGAATTCGAACAGAATTCTATGGTACCCCTAATAGCAAAATTAACATTGGCGGGCGAATAATTCTAACATTTGATGCTTGGAGAAATAAAGCAACCACAATGCCATTTTCTTCAATAATTTGATTTGATACCTTGCATAGCATAAAAGAATAACGTATCGTCGAAGAAGAAGAAGAAGAAGAAGAAGAAGAAGAAGAAGAAGAAGAAGAAGAAGAAGAAGAAGAAGAAGAAGAAGAAGAAGAAGAAGAAGAAGAAGAAGAAGAAGAAGAAGAAGAAGAAGAAATATTGATTACTGGTTTTATAAGAAAAAACATTATTATTCTTAAATATCAATTTAATATTGCTAAATACCTGCATTATTTTAGTATAAAGCACTTAGACTAGATTTCAACACATGTTAGCACCAGGACAACTCAACATTTCGCCCTGGAGTTAAAACAAGTTCATTAAATCAAAGACTTTCTACGAAGATTTCCTCAGAGATACTATGGGATCGTTATCTGTATACATCCAAGTATTGGTTCGTAGTCCCTTGTCAGTAATTTCCTCTAATTATATCGGCAAAACGATCATGTCCAATTAGGGCCTCTGATTGAAACAGTCGAACCTTAATTATCGGTCTTGAGTCTGTATGTCTGGTCTTGAGTTCAAGATGGTAAACGTTCGTAATGCGTTTGAAAAATGGTACCAGGCTTTGCACGTGACCTCACGTGCAAAGCTGGCTACCACTTTCAAACGCTCGAATATTCTTTTGAAAACTGATCTTGTCTTTCGAACTCGAAAAATATCGCTTATGTTTAAATAGGAATTTTTCATCAGAGTGTTTGAAGAAGATTTGATGCCATGCGTTCAAGAAGAAGACGCTCGCAAGCGTTTCGTTATCTTTAACACAGTTTGAATTTATTTTGGGTATCGCACGCAATTTTCAGTCTGTCCAGCTCAGTCATCTCTCCATCTGTCTGACCTTCCGCCAGGTCGGTCGATCGGTCGGTCGGTCAACCACAGTATTTAAAATCGTGAAATTGACTACATGAATAATTTTGGAGTGGTTTCGGAATGAGAAAAATGAGTGGGATGGGGTTATACAATATCGATTATTCGACGAAATCATCGATATTTATAATGACCCTTTCAACAATTATACGTACAAATTAAGTGATTTTGGAGAGTTTTGAATGGTAGAGTAAGTGTTTGAATAAACGAGTGAATAAATGAAAAAAATGAATGAATGCATGAATGAATAAACAAATGAATGAATGAATGAATGAATGAACAAATGAATGAATGAATGAATGAATGAAGTGCCTAGTGAATGATTTAGAACAGTTTTGATTGAAAGGACAGTCAGGCAGTTTATTGCTCAACCGTTTACGTGCATAAACCAGCACCTGTCGACTAGCTTGTTTGTTTGTTTTTTTTTGTGTGTGTGTGATTTTTTTCAGAAAGAAATGTAAAGAAAAATAATGAATTGATTTCGTTTTAGTAATTCTTAATCGAAATTAAACTCTACAACATAACTAGAGATATGTCTTATTTGACAAACAATTTATTTACGTAGCTCATAATCGATTTGAACTTGAATAAAAAGAGAACGAAATTCAATTTAAAACTTTAATTGTTAAAGTCAAATTAAATTCAACAACAAAATACAAGATAGAAGTTAATGAACTTCGCTTAAATTAATTGAAATGTCTCTTTGATCTATACCTTACATCTAGAAATAATGATTAATGTTAGATTGTCTTAATTTGGAACGTAAACGCAAGCTCATACTGTCTGGCTGACAAGTAACATTTGTTTAAGATGGTGAAGCATTGGCGGGCCCACCGGAAATAACATCACGCTTTTTTCAGTAAACATATGCGTGTATAAAGATAAGGGCGCTCGCGAGCGCTTTTTATCCTGGATGCAATGGGCACGATTCAGGCAATATACCAACTACAAATAAACGTTCTGTCTTTTACGATTTCTCAGTGTTTTGAGTGATAAAAGTTGAGTCTTTTGAAGCCATTCAAGGAAGCGCGGAGCGAGCGACTTAGAATGGTCTTGATCGAGTTCAATATCAATTATACGATGTTACTTACTGTACGACACAACAAGAGTCGTATCTATTGGTAACGTTAGTTACACCATGAAACTGACAATAATTCCGATCAAAATCGATCAACCAGCGCTCCATTCATTCAATCTAAACACTCACTCAAATCGATGAAAAACGTTCAAATATCTTTAGAAAACATTTCGAAATTGATCAAGACTTTGAACATTCAATTCAATTCGATCTTATTATTCAACGATTTCATTTGCTTGAGTGGATTTTTTAAGTGTCTAAATGGCCAACGAAGACACACAAACAGAAATTTACGTATGTTTTATTAAAGGGAGGTAACTAATATTGCTAAGTTTGTTCATCTTGAACAAAATTAGCCATATTGATTTACCTCCCTTAAATTTCAATCATAACTCGCTCCACACACTCATTCCAAAATCATCCCAAAATCATTCATCCTGTCAATTTCATGATGTTGTTAACTGTAAATTCTAAAACACATTTTAAAGGAATAAGAGACAAAATGCACCATTTGCCTTTAATTCCGCAATAGAGACGTGAAATACCTAAGAAATTAAAACCGATATTACAAGCCTTAAGATCAGATTTTCTGGCGATCTCTCGCGGTGATTTAGATAGATTCTTGCATTAACATCGAAAATAATCAACGAGTTTATTATGTGATGAAATCGAATTTCCGTCAAATCTGCAGTTAATAGGCTTTCTGCACAGACGGTGGTAACTCTTTTTTGAAATAAGCAAAGACGAATGCATGTATGGTAGATTGGCGATCTTTTGATCGCACATTTAACAAAATTGCGAAATTTACAAGTTGAATGATTTTTGAATGATTATCGAATGATGTTAAATGAGTGTGTGGAGCCAGATTTGAATTCAAGGGAGGTAACCCAATATGGCTAATTCCGTCGAAATTGGGCGGAATTATCGATATTTTACCTCCCTTTAATAAACTTTTATATTCTTTTGTTTATGTTTCTTCATTAACCAATCAGACACTTTAAAATCTAGACCAGCCATTAAAACCGTAGAATAATTTAATCGATCTGATTTAAACGTTGAACGCCTTGAACGATTCCGAAATGTTTCTAAATGATTTCGGAGTGTTTTTTTATCGTTTTGAGTGAGAGTTTGTAATAAATGAATGGAGCGCTGAATGGAGATTTAAGACTAAAATGATATAGACTAGAATGAGTGGATAACTCGATTTGATTTCGGTGTGTCTTTTCGTTCTATAACAGACATAAAGGGTTTCTCTTATCCTTCGATGATAGAGGGAATTAGCGCGTGCTGTCAGATTTTGTATTGGAATTCAGTAAATCTATCAGAGGAGATTTTCTTTGGTTCTTTTGGATTTGTAGAGTAATTACTCAAAACATGCATTCATCTTCGAGAGAGAGGATAAAGAAATTGTGTCCTAAATGGAAAAGTATATAATATAACGACCTATAGTGCCAAATAATCGTATTATGAAACAATCGCCTGTGTTTGCAACCGAATTCATGAAACGATTCAATTATTTTGCTTTTCGGTTTTGTATTCCAACAGTAGAGCTGTATTGTAGAGAATTACGGTTAACAATATTGTGAAATTGTCACAGTGTATATTTATGGCATCATTTCCGAATGAATGGGTGAGTTTTGATTGAATTTAAAGGGAGATAATCCAATATCGCTAATTTTGTTCAAGATGAACAAAATTAACGATATTTATTACCGTCCTTTAATATTATATGTACGCAATTTCTCATAAATAGCTTTCTATATTTTCACGGACCAATCAGACGCCTACAAAATTCTATTTACTCAGTTTATTCGTGGATATTTCTTATATCTTTTTTATTTTGATTGTAGTTGTTGATCTTATCTTTATTAGTGGTTTTTAGCGTTTTTGAATGGTTTGAGCGAGTGTTTTGAACGAATAATTGGAGCGCTGAATGAGTGGTTTTGGTAGAATTAATGTCAATTTCACAATAATTTAACTGATAATCAGCTTTTTTTAACCAACGGTTGTTAGTGAATGCGATCCAAAATGAAGGGCAAGTTCTGTTCAAATTTCCTTGATATATTAATATTCACCATCTGTTTTTTCGACAAAACCTCGGGTTAAGATACAAAACCAGAAAACATAGTTTATCTTTTTGATGAAACGTAAATATAAACACGCCGACAATTTCATACATCATTTCGAGTAAATATTAGTGTTTCAAATCATACAATCACATTGGAAAGACAAGAAACGTTTGTGAGAAGTGCTCGTTTACAGTTAACATCATAGTGAAATTGTCAAGATGAGTGATTTTAGAATGAAATTGAATGAGATTATTTTGAGTAAATATTAGTGTTTCAAATCATACAATCACATTGGAAAGACAAGAAACGTTTTTCAGAAGTGCTCGTTTACAGTTATCAACATAGTGAAATTGATAAGATGAGTGATTTTAGAATGAAATTGAATGAGATTATTTTGACTGAATTTAATGGGAGGTATAGTTATTTTCAAGATGAACAAAATTGGCGATATTTATTACCTCTACTCAATAAGATATGCATACAACTTCTATGGATAGCTTTCTTTTTCTTCAAGACCCTATCATTTACTTACAATTTGAATTATGTCAATAAAATCGCGATTTCCTTCTAGTTTTATTTATTTTGAATGACGTAGTTGATTCTATCTTTTTCAGTGAGGTAGAGCGTTTATGAATGGTTTAAGTAAGTGTTTGGAATGAATAAATGGAGCGCTGAACGAGTAAATTTGGAATAGTTTTGATAGAGATGAATGTCAGATTCACGAAGTTGTTAACTGAAAAAGTCGGCCCGAAATCTTATCTTTTTTATTTTGTTTAGTTCATTAAACATGTTTTATTACCAAATATATCTTAGTGGTTACACCATCTTCAGGTTTGTACGTAGCAGGACAAATTCCGCATGACGTGATTAAACAAGAGATGATTGTACAGTATTCATGTCCCCATAAAAGCAGGTCAAAGGCCTATTCTCTGTCAATCAACAAATGGCGATAACTCACAAAACGTGACGAGTAAAGTTATTGTTCTTGTGTACTGCATTTCTCCCCAATGAGATTTATCAACCTGTGAAGTTTCATGATTCTAGCTTGCATACTTTTTGAGATATGCTCCATACAAAAAACGGACTACGGACGGACCGGCCGACCGATAAGTGCGAAGCAATATACCCTCTCGTCTTCGAAAGGGGGTATAATAATAATAATAACAGCAATATCAACAAAAACAAAAAAAGGAGTATGGTAACCCTGACTTCGTAAACCAGTAATGTTAACTGATATAAAGTTGTAACTGCTTTTTAGATAGAATCGAAATATGCTTAAACATGATAGTAGACGCTTTAGCAGCATACGGTTTTTTTTACAATTGACTCTCATTCCGATCAAAACCATTCTAATTTGGTCATACAGCACTCCATCAATTCATTCCTAATTCTCACTCAAAACATTCATAAACGTTCCAAAATCACAAAAATATTAAGGTCTTCAGCTACATTTAAAATGAAAATCGCTTAAAAATCTATGATTATCCTAACATGATTAAAATCTAGAAACCTTCAAATGGTTCGTGTGGACAAAGAATCTTTTTATAGAAATTGTTTACATTTTTTATTGAAGGGAAGTAATAAATATCGCTAATTTTGTTCATATTGAACAAAATTAGCAATTTGGATTACCTGCCTTTAATTCCATTCAAAACTCGTTCATCTCGCTCATTCTATTTCATTCCTAAACCATTCCAATAACCTTCATCTTGTCAAGTTTACGATGTTGTTAAGTGTATAGAGCTGTAACTGATGCATTTCTTTGGTTAACCCTTTGCTGTTTAATCCCTGCTTTTTACGTGCTCGAAATTTTATGATTGAGAAATAATTGTGAAAAAAGAAGAAATTGCTTCTTACAAGCAATTTCTTCTTTATCCACACTATTTTCTACCCTACCAAATGGTTATTTTTCAATTTAAATCCACTTTAAATTTTCTTCTGCAAAACTTTTGAATTTGGACTGGTCCAAAATTTTGTAAAACAGGAAAGTGTTAAGCGATAGATGTAGTAGGAAATTAACTGCACATGAAAAAGAAATGAATCGAGAAGAATCTTTGGAAATAAGAAGTCTATTGAGTATAGAAAGAAGCAATGTAATCAATGCGTTCAGAATCAATACAATGATATTCTGTGGAAGCCCTAATGGACAGTTCGCCATGCACAATTACATCCACTTAGTACGGTGATCAATTTTGTGTTCAATAATTACAGACATTTCACCATGAAGTAATGACAACTGTCGGACTAGACCGACCTTCATGAATGCGTAATGGTGGATAAAACATATCGTCATTCGGCGACATAGATCTCATAACTACAGCTTTAGTAACTTGTTTTATAGACAATAAGATCCAAACTGCGTTCAGGGTGGACAGACGCTTCCAAACATTTTAACGCTGCACCCGCTTTGCACGTTGGACAACGTGTAAAGTTTCTTAAACGTTTTGAGAACGATTTCATTTCGAACGCAATCCAGTTTAGGAGTAGCTGCGAGGTTTTAGTCGCCAATCGAGGAACGAAGGAATTCGATTCTCCATGATAAAAAGATTTTAGCAATATTACTTAGTAAAGATACTAACGAGTTCTTATCCCACAATAAGTTTGAGTACACGGGTTAATTGAGCCTGTGCCTGACATTTCCAACAATTTGAAATGAGGTGCAAACATTGGGAGGCGTAGACAGACACAAACTGTAAATATAAAGTTCACCTGATCGCCGACATATTCTTTGAGACCTTATCTATCTACTAAACATAGTGTAGTGAATACTCTGGTCAGCCTGTGTGGATGCACAGGCTGGTCAGAGTCTTTGCTTTGCGCATATTTGAAATTGTTGGAAATCTCACGCACAAGCTCAATTAGCTCAATGATTTTTTTAACAGATCAAGGTTCATAATCCATACGTTCAGTGTACAAAAACGTTAACAGTGTACCCGGCTTTGCATGTGCGTGTATTCCGAAAGCGCGGTAACATTTATCAAAGGTTTCGTGAACGTTTTCATTTTGAACGCAGAGCAGGTAAAAATTTCCGATGAACGTTCAGAAAGACTCTTCATGAATACAAAATCAATAATGAGGACATGTGGATATCATTTTTATGGACAATACAAGATTTAATGTCTCGTTCAAAATTCACTCGAACAAAAGATAAAAAGTCTATGAAATTTTACACCTGTTAAAATCCGTTGTGGTCAATTGAAAACCGATGGACATTAAGTGACCACAACACGATTTTATTTGGTAGTTAAACGCTTCATAATTTGCATATTCAAATACTGTGGACAGATAACGTTTTTAGCTCTTGACTAAATGTGTTTTATATCGGAACAACTTGAATTTGTGTTGTATGGGTGAAAATTGCACATTTTGAGATTTATTAAAGATAAGATTAAAAAGCATGAAAATTCAGTTAAAATTGTAAAACTGACACTCGTCCACTCATGCTATTCACTACGCTCCGAAATCGTTCAAAACGCTCCAAAATGGTTAAAAAACAAACAAATTGGTTGGAATTTGACTATTAATTGAATTTTTCTATTTATTGATGGGGATATTGCAACGGATGGTTGGTCTTTGAAGAAACACAAATCCTTTCTTCGACGAGCGAATAAGCGAACCAACCAACTGACAGCTAAATGTCGTTATAACCGACGGTGTACAGTTAGGAAAACAGTGAAATTGACAAGAACGATTTTGGAATGAAATTTGGAATGAACTTGAATGAGTGTGTCGAGTGAGTTTTGAGTAAAATTAAAGGGAGGTAATCTAATATGGCTAATTTTGTTCAAGATGAACAAAATTGGCTATATCAAATACCTCCTTTTAATAAAACATAAGCAATTTTCTGTTTGTGTGTCTTCATGGACCAATTAGACAATTAAAAATCCACACAAACCAATAGAATCTTGGAATTACCAGATCGATTCGAATTAAATTCAAAGTCTCGGTTGATTTCGAAATATTTTCTTAAGATTTTTGAACGTTTTTGATCGATTTGAGTGGGTATTCGAAGTGAATGAATGGAGCGCTGAGAGGGCGACCTTAAATGAATTTGATAGGAATGACTGTCAATTTCACGATGAAATTAACTGTATGAATTTGTATATGTTTTTCCCAAACTAGAAAGCCATGAATGGCTTGAGTCGCTCCACAGGCTTGAAATTCTTGTAATCAAAGTTTTGACTAGATTTTTTAGATATTTTGGGTTCTACTTATGTTGAAATGATTTTCAAAGCTTCCACTTTTATAACATATAGAGAAATTACCTCCGCCAATAAAAGACATAATTTTCATCCGATCACGATAATTTTTGGCTGCATGATAATGGATCACCCAAGGATCATACTAATGAAGTTTGATTGATATCCATTGATTACATTCTGAGAAAATGATTTTCAAAGTTTCCATTATATAACATAGAGAGAAATGACCTCCACCCATAAAATGCATATTTTTCATCCGAGCACGAACATTTTTAATAGACTGATAAAGAATCACTCAAGAATCATTCCTGTGAAATTTGGTTGATATCCATCACTTTCATTCAGAGAAAATAATTTTCAAAGTTTCCACTATATAACAAATAGAGAAATGACCTCCGCCCATAAAATACACATTATCTATCAGTTAGTTTTTGAGAAAATGATTTTCAAAGTTTCCACTATATAACATATTGAGAAATGACCTCCTCCCATAAAATACTTATTTTTCATTTGATCACAATAATTTTTGGTAGACTGATAAAGGGTCACCCAAGGATCAATCATGTAAAATTTGGTTGATATCTATCAGTTAGTTTCTGAGAAAATGATTTTCAAAGTTTCCACTATATAACATATAGAGAAATGACCTCCGCCCTTAAAATGCATATTTTTCATCTGATCAAAATAATTTTTGGTAGACTGATAAAGGGTCACCCAAGGATCATTCATGTAAAATTTTATTGGTATCCATCAATTACAACCTGAGAAAAGTTACTTTTTACCATATTTGGAAATTAGCCACGCCCATTAAATCCATGTTTTTTATTGGATCAAAATTATTTGAACAACTTTGAAAGAGGGTCACCCAAGGATCATTCCTGTGAAGTTTGGTTGAAATCCATCCAGTAGTTTCTGAGGAGAAGATTTTTAAAGAAAAAGTTTACGACCGCACGCACGGACGCACGGACGCACGGACGGACGGACGCACGACGGACACAACGCCATGACAATAGCCCCAGTGGCTTTCAGCCAGTGGAGCTAAAAATCATGAATCAAGGGATATCTACATTTTCATTTACAATGGGGATTTCGGCATAGGGGTTTGATACAAAGGGGTCATGCGAATTTCAATTTGTTTGTTAAAGCAAGTGTCAAAGTGGGCCTGTGTAAAATTACAGATCGCTTGGGCGGATTTCAATAAAGTCACCTTAGATCATCAAATAGACTGAGATGACGGGGAACCTTGTGGTCATCCGAGCCAACTGACCATAAGTTAATTTTCTAATTTGTGTCATGTCACGTAACCAGAGACGCTCTTTCCATTCATTTTAATAACGTTGATGGGCGATCAAAATCTAGAATTAAAGTATATTCAAATTCGAACAGATTTTCTTTAAAAGGAGATTTTAACATTTTGTAAGTCATATGTCGGCTGTTTGAGCACCTAACACGGATTAATTCTATTTCTGTTACCCGCACTGAAATAGCATCCTTTCCGACTATTCATCTGCTTATGAATGCTTAAGGGATTCGGATCATCTTCTCATCTATTCGGGGGTGAATTTGTGCCGCCATCGGGGATCGAACCATAGACTCAAAGTTGCGCAACCATTCACGCATTTGCATCTTGCCTGACGGCGGCGTATTCAAATTGTCAACGCCGTCTTTACAGTTGGTATTACTGAACAAACAAATAAGTAAATTGAGATTGATTGAATGGAGTTTAACGCCGTTTTCAAAATTTTTTTTCAGTTATACCTCGGCTGCTGGAGCGCCTAATAATGTATTGCTGGTATTTCCCTCACCAGTACAACCATCACATCCTTTCATAGCCTCCAGCTGATATCTCACACAGGTTTACGATTATAAACCCATTGGTGAGGGGCAAATAGTCGGAAAGAATGGGTGCAGCCGTCTGTGATCGAACCCCGAGACCTCTTGATTGACAATCCGACGCGCTACCAACTGCGCTATGACGGCGGGAAAGAAGTAAAGAATTGCGGACAGATAAATACAGTATTATAACTGTTTTTTCCGAAGTAAATGAGATGAAGTTACATTTCAGAAAAAATTACGTAATCATTGTAAAACCTAAAAATCCAATAATAAGCATTTCATTTCCAGATTCCCAAATCATTAATGTTTTAAAGAGATAAGACGTTGATGAACAATCTTGACGAGTGAAGAGAATATCATCCTTTTAATTCACAAACCTTGTAACTACAGCTTTTTTAAAAGCTGTAGTTATGAGATTTTCGAATTGAACGGTAGCCGGATTAATTTTACATTCTACCTGTGATTTCGCGTTACAATTAACGTTTATTTTTCAGCAAGATAACATAAACCAGGGAAAGACGGAAAACAAACAAAATGAAATTACGTAAAGACCCAAGGAGCCATAAAACACTTGTAAATGTGCATTTCTTTACGACAATAGTTTGAAAAAACTAATGCCGACTGATAATTTTGTTTGTTTGTTTGAGTGGGTTTAACGCTGCTTTCAACAATTTCGCAGTTATATCGCGGCGGCCGGAGCATCTAACAATGGATTCTGTTATTTCCTTCACCTGTACTACCATTACACCCTTTCCTAGCCTCCGACTGCTATCTCACACAGGTTAACGATTATATACCCATTGATGAGAGACAACGTCGAAAAGGATATTTGCCACAACCGGGGATCGAACCCACGACTTCAAGATTGAAAGTCTGCGCTATGGTGGCGGCCGCCGACTGATAAGTATAATAAATCTAACGCAAGACAGAATTAATTTTGTCAATATCAGTTTAAAAGAATCGGATACAGGAGTCTTCACTTGGCTGTTGAATGCTCGATATTGAGTGGAAAGTGTAAGTCGAAAAAGAGGCATAATTTGTACAAAAACGAAAATTTCTATCTCCCCTTATTGGTATAATTTATTATTTTGATAGTGAACATTTATTCCAAGTTTAAAATGAAAGTCTTCGAAAATGTCATTAATACATATACAAAAAGTAAAACATTTCGAACGACGGCAACGACGTAAAGGTTATCTAAAAAGCGATACTCGAGACGTTTTCAACGTATACACATGAGCTAAGCTAAAACGAATCAAATAATTTCAACCTTTCGCCAATTCATTGGATGAACAATGATTTGGAAGTGATCAATTGGTCTTATTTGATTAATTGATATTTTCAATTCAGATACGAATAAGATAATCATTCACCTGATCGATTTCACGATTTTGTTAGCTGTATCCTACGATATTAGAATTTCCAACTAATAATCGACAGGTACCGAATGGTTCAGTTCGTATAAAGTGCCCATCTCCTACAAAACTCTACCATTTTGCTCATTCCAAAATAACAAAATTAAATTAAGAACTGTCAAAACTTTCACATTTACTTCATCTTCTCCACTAAAGGGTATTGTTAGCGTAATCTTAAAGCTAAGTCGAACGTTAGTAGCCATTGATACAAGATGCTTTTACCCAGAACAGAAATGAAGCTGATAAACGAAGAACAGACATTTAGACCGAGACGTGTTAAGGAAAATTTTAATTAAACTTCAAAATCGTTTCCTGACAAAAAATACGAAAACGCATTTACATATTCTTTACGATCCGTCTTGATTAAATGGGCGGATTAATGAAACAAACCAAGAACGTGCCAAATATAAACACGTCTCGAATGATAATTGGCACGAAACTCTTTGATTACGAATATTATTCGGACGAAAAACAGGCCCCGATCTCGTCATTTTGAAAGATAAAAGAATTCATAATAAAAGCTTCGTTATCTGTATATCTATTTATTACAAACAAAGAAATCGGAAATCACTGAATTTGTTATTTCGGTAACGATAATGAACACAGCACTCGAAGGAACACTCGAAATAACTAGAAAGAACGAAAACGAAAAAAAGGATGGTTTTTTATGCGTATAGTTTGATTTTTTTTACCCGAACTTAACCTCGCTCATTTAAATGAATTAAAATACGACGAATTCTATTCGGTATTTATCGTCCTGTGTTCGTGCTTTGTTCGGCTGAAACTTCGGGTCCCATGTAAATACTATTACTTAGAAAAAGTCTATAAGTGTAACACTATATAACAGTTGCCGTGATAGCTCAATGGTCTACAACGCCAGCATAACAGTCTTATATACATCCTCGATATTTTTACGCGAGTTCGAGACGCGAAAAGAATATTCTTTACTTTTTTGTTGTTATTATTATTATTATTATATTTTTTTTTGTGTGCTTTTGTTGAGTAGTGTGCGTGTCTGTATTTTCTCGAATTTCATTTTTTTTCATTTATCATTTTGATTTAATTGTTATTTGTTTGTGTTTATTTATTTTATCGTTTAAGTTGGTATTTATAAATACCTATTTATCGACAATTTGCCTCATACTCATTAATACAAACTTATGTTTCTTTAGTATTGTATTAGAAAAGGGGGATAATATTTGTCTGTCTATCGCCTTTGAGGTAAATAATGTTTTGATCTATTTGCTTATTCATTACATAATCATTTCTTCTGCAAGCCCCGGGTTTAATACCCGACGGCGGCAGTCCTTCTTTCTATTGTCTCCCACTTATGAGTCGATACTCTTAGACCTATGAGGAATAACAGCTGATGACTAAGAAAGGTCGTTTTGTCAGTACTGGTGAGAGAATCACCGGGAATTCACTGTCGGGTGCTCCCGACTCCGCTATATACATGTAATTGAAAAATTGTTAAGAGAGGCTTATTACCCCATTCAAAAAAAATAAACACATTTTTGAAGTAATGAAAGTGTCTTTCGTTCCTCTTTATTTCTTTTTTTGGTGAAATAAAATGAAGTTTGCAATGAATTCCAAAAAAGTATCCCCCCCCCCCAAAAAAAAAAAAAAACGGCTTTGGGCGGTAGAGATATATAGACTATTTAATGAAGATGTAGTTATTTGGTTTAAGTTGTCTAATGATGATATTATGTATTTAAAAGAAAAAAAATCCTAGCCGATTGGTGTGAGATTCGAACCAGGTCCGTCGACATAATAGCTAACTGCGCTACCGATACCGCTACGGTATCTAACACATTCATACTTTTATTAAGAGTGATTATATACATTTGATTCTGTAGCACGACTTCCGTGAATCAAGCGATGATGACCGACGTTTAGCGAGGTACTATCGGAATCGTATTCATGAGCTCATTAGATATGCATGCATAAAAGTCAGATTCAAGTTAAAATAATCCCACTATAGATCTTTGAATTAAGTACAGGTTTAGTTATTTTACTATACAAAACAAATGATAATTATAAGAAACACCCGATTCTTTTGCGTTCAGAATCAGGAGAATGAAAATAAATGTGAAGTATATGCAAATCTAATGTTAAGCAAAAGAAAAGTGCAGAATAAAAACATACAGCTGATAAGCCATTGTCATTCCTCGCTAATGTATGCGTTACTGGAATGCTGTATGACGCACGAAGTAGTAAAAGAAATAGAAATGTCACGCTTGTATTGTTGTACTAGGCTTCTCTATGCTTGCCATATACAAGTACTAGATTGCATCCATATGCAATAGACCATTTCGAGTTATGATTTCTTAAGAGAAGAAAACCAACGTTTTCGCTAGAAACCGTGTTTAGAACGTTTATTATTATTTTTCATCAACGGACAAAAGTATCATATTGGTGTCACTTAGGAAGATTCGCGTAAATTCTTCAAACCTATTCGATAGTTTTTAAATGTTAATTTCTTACATTTAGATTACATTCATATACAATATACAATTTGTGTACGCGTAGAACATGAGCTCCGTCTATGAAAGCCAAGTGTTTACAGGAATTCAAATCTTTCGCACGCAAACGAAAGTTTCAAGAATTAAGATTTACTGAGAATAGTTATTTATTAAAAAGCGTACGGAAGAGCGTGTGTACTTAATGGCGATCGAAAGGCAGTAATTTTGTCACATTTCTCGAGCTCGAAATAGATACACAAATGTGTAAAACGATAGAGTGTATATATAACACGTGCACGAATCGTCACCAAATATGCCTACGTCACAGCGAAGCAAATAACACATCAAAATCATCATAACTATCATTAAGATCATATCTAATCTACATTGTAGTAACAGATTTCCTGCCAGTAAGAACAAAGTAATTAACGGGGCAAAAACATAAGAGAACAACCAATAATAACAACACAAAAATATGATGTTAATTACACCCCAAGTGCAGATTATATTCCATGACGTTACTTCTGTTCTTCTGTTGTTTGGCGTGTCCAAGGTCGACCAAGGATATACGGATACATGTATGATTGTAACAACATTTGTACATACAAGTTCAAAGACAAAGACATAGAAAGTAGGAGGTTAAAGCATGTCAAAAATCGTAATTTCTCCACGAAACTGTAAGTTTTGGATTCTCGTAGGAATCTTCTAATAATTTCTCAAAGAACATGCTCTATGTAATTGTTTTAGAAATATCTAAAATCAAAATCAAATATATCCCATACCAGTAGCTTTGCATGTTTGTTTGATTGAATGAGGTTTATCGCCGCTTTCAACAATCTTTCAGTTTTATCGCAGCGGCTGGAACACCTAACAATGGAATCCTGGTATTTCTCACACCAGTTCTGTCATAACATACTGTCCTAGTCTCCAGCTGATAAACCACATGAGTCTACGATTATCAATCCATTGGTGTAATACAAATCGTTGGAAAGAAATAGAACCGCATCGAACCTGTGACCCTTTAAATGATAGTCAGACGCGCTACCAACAGTGCTAAAGAGACGGCTAGGACTGCAAGCAGTAAAGTGTTAACTCGACTTTGTCTCCAATTGACAACCAGTATCCCAAAACTATTGGAATGGCTCTGTTCAAGATACAGTTACGAAGTTTTTGTGGCTAAACAACTATAACTATCTCCAAGAGAAGACCAACAATTGTTACTAGTAGTTTGAAGAAAGGCGTAGTTAAGAGAATTTGGTCAATTGACAGTTTTGGTGTTTCACAAACATGTTCATATTTTCTTACTATGAAAATTATCCATTGGAACCTTGTGGAAATATTTTCTACCGCAAAACACCGCAAACGACTTAATTCGCAGGTATCTAGACCACATGGTGCGAGTGAGGGGCGGTGAACGGGCCACGTGCATCCAATTTTCAGGCAATTGCCGAAGACTTCAAAGTATGCGAAGATAATGATGACATCTATTTTCTTAGAAAAGCCGCAAAAAGTGTTTGATTAAAGTATCATAATGCACAAAAAAATTACATAACGTTAGTGGGCGATCAAAATAACGAATCTACAGCTTGATTCAAGCTGTGGATACGTTATTTTGGCCGCCCGTGGACGATAAAGGGGAATTTTAAAGACATTTTTTGTTTTTATTTATTTTGAAGTTGAATTTTGAGACGCTGAAACTGTGAATTCGTTACCTAACCGTCTTTCTGATTGAGTCCTGAAATCTTCATGTGTCAGAAAGTATATATTTTAAAGGAACCGCCCAGTATGCATTAAAATGCATAATAAACTACAACGGATTATAAAATTTCAATAAATTAGGGTAAAAATCAAACCACGGGATCTTGATTATGAAGATGTATGCTTTATTTATGAAGACATAATTCAACTTCTTCGCCTTTTATAGACCGATGAAATTGTAACTGAATTTGGAACCGTTCCACTAATTAATGTGCCCCGAGACGTATCCCCCTCAAATCTTCGCCTACCCGTCACGCGAAATGAGGCCAGCTTTGGACTCCGTTTTCAAAAGAAATTGGTTCCATTAAAGATTATTCGTAAGTCTCATTTCATTTATCATTTTTTTTAAACAGTTAAAAACATTGTGAAATTGACTGTCATTCCGATTAAAACCATTCTTAATAACTCTCTCAGCGCTCCATTCATTTTTTCCAAACACCCCTTCAAACCATTCAAACACTCCAAAATCACTAAAATTGATAAGATTAAAAAACTACATTCAAAATAAAATAATAACATAATTGATTTTGTATGTATATGATGGGTTCGTGAAGAAATAGAAAGCTATTTAAGGAACCTGTATGCATATTTTATAAAATTGAGGTAAAAAGTGTCGCTAATTTTGTCCATCCTGAACAAAATTATCGATATTAGATTACTTCCTTTGAATTTCATTCAAAACTCGATCCAAAAACCAATTAAATTCCATTCCAAACTAAATCCAAAATCATTCATCTTGTCAATTTCACGATGTTCTTAACCGTTCATGAACAGGAAATTAAGCTGTTAATTCTAGATTCAGAAAACCGTAGACATTTGCGAGAGTCTTGTTACAGTAAGTTACATCGTGAAATTGACATTTATTCCTATCGAAACCATTTCAGTTCCTCACTTAACGTCCCATACGTTCATTCAACACACTCACTCAAACCATTCAAAACACACAAAAAATCACTGAAAACATAGTATCAACATTTTCATTCAAAATTAATACAGTTATTAAAAGTAAAGATTTCACTGTCATGATTGAAATTAGTAGCCTCTAATTCGTTCTTGAAGAAATATGAATATATTCATAGAACGTGTTTGCAAATCTCATTTAAAGGGACGTAAAAAAGATCGCTTATTTTCTTCATATCGTACAAAATTAGCGATATTGGATTACCTCCCTTTAATTTCACTACAAACTCTCTCCAAGCAGTCATTCAATTCAATTCCAAAATCATTCCAAATCCATTCACCTTGCAAATTTCACGATGTTGTTAACTGTAGCCTGTGCTATCCGCACAGTCTGTCTAGGCTCGACACTTTTTGTATCATTCAGATCGCCCCGTTTCGCCTTACGGGTCATATGTTCATTGCCCATATCTCCTTTTTTTCTCCCTTCTGGTGTTTGAATTACGAATGAAACTTCTTATTAAAACATATACTTAGTTCCAAAAGAAAGTGTGCACTTTTGAATTTTGAATATCTCTAAAATTATGCAATCTATCGTCATGAAATGTCGCATGTCTATCCCCAAGAGTATGTGCAAACGATATTTGAAAGCAAAAATCACGCAATGAGCAAATACTTTCTTCTAAATTGAGACATTTGATTTTGCATGTTTTGCATGTGCAACACGCGGTGGACGAATAATTGGGCTGAAAATGCATTTAAAACAATCTTTGCGGCTTTCCTAAGCATAAAATCACATCTTCAATACAATTGTGCATGACGCTACAGCGTTGTTTGGCTACCAATAAACGTCGCTGAATAAAATCGAACCCTGTCAGATTTAGAACGTCATTAAAATTGATTGAGCAAACATGTTCCAATAGAAATCGAGGTCATCATTTTGTAAGGTCTTTAATAAGTAAATTGAGATGTCAAAGAACGCCATAGCACCATTCAACGATAAGTTACTGGCCTAACAACGCAGCAATGTCTAACTTTGACGTTCACATAACGTCTGCATAAAATTAAAACTTTTGTTTGGAAATGGCTTGGAATGGCTTCTTAAACCCTATAAGGCAATATCAACACACGGCTCTTACCATAGAAAAAGTTGTAAGGAGGTCAAATCTCAACAATTTATGTTCTGCCTGCGCGTATGCAGCATGCGATACTTTATCCAAATCTGATTGGACTTTTAATTTCAAAAGGCATTGCCTAAAGTATGGTATCAAATTTTCTCCATAATTTTCATCCAACTTTGTAAAAACCTAGAGAAATGCAAAAAGTGAAAGTGCACACTTTCTTATGGAACTCAGTATATCATACAAAGGAGACAAGTAGAAACAGATACATGTAGGTTGAAAAAGTATAGAACCATTCGAACTTTTGTCGACACTCGATCAAATAATCAAGTTCATTTAACCACCAAGGTACAACGAACATTGCCCTGATAATGGCGTCACCCCGGTTATTGCGTTAAACAGCTGTCAGGAATCTCGATAACAGATAATCCCAGCTAAAGATGAGTTAATAAGAGATAAAGATCGGACATTTTCGGTAAAAGCATGGGGAGTCGCGCGCTGATAGTTCAACTCGACTATATTAACTTATCGACGTGACTTGTTACGATACGGTTTAAAGCTGCACTTTCACAGGTTTTCATAGAAAAAAAACAAAACTTGTTCTTAGATTCGGAAATGTTTGTACATTTGTGCAATTAAGAATGTCCCACATGCATTGGCACTAAAAACAACATATTTTAATAATTTTGTAAGATATTTTTCCGAAGCAGCAAGATCAGTAAGGGATCCAGTCTATTCATTTCGAGTCTATAAATAACAAAGGTATAAGGGAACTAATTCATTTTCCGTTATCGGCCATTATAACCTTTCCGGTCATAGCTCAGTCCAAGAGTTTGAGAGAGTGATCAAACCTGTCTTAAATTGAGGCCCGTTCATTTGCGCATGAAATGAATTGAAAATTAGTATGGCATGATCCCTTTTCTCTACGACTTTTCGGGCCATTTTTGAGATGACCCTTACCGCGAAGCTGTTTTTACCGGCCCCTCAAAAAAATATACCCATGTTTAAAAATAGCTTTTGGACCCGGAAAATAGTTTAAAATCTTTAATTTTTTGATTGTATTTCAACAACGGATTATAATCGCTGAAAAATATACAAACAATTTTGGATTTCAATAATATTGACCAATCAGAGATCACCTTCAACATTTGAGTATATGGACCGGAGTTTCCCTAAAGTTTTCTACCAGAGTGGTTGGAAATGAATTAGTTCCCTTAGACCTAAAGAAGAATTTTTTTGCCAATGAAATATAAAAATTGCACATATTTACGTACAATTACCAGTTTTGGATTAAATCTGAAAATTTCAGGCGCTTACGTGTTATAGTTAATGAGTAATGGTCGTTACTCTTAACCCGGTCGGGGAAAAATTCACATCAAATATAGTCCCAAGCGAAAATTTGTTCTTTGAAAAACGCGAGTTTTCTATACACAAAAACTGAAGGTTGTTTTCTATTTAGGAGTACTTTTTCATCACAATTTAATTAAATGTCTTCTTTGCAATGCATTTAATGGTGTTTTGCGGGTGAAAATTGTCATTTTCTATTTTTCATGGATTTTCTTTTGTCGTAACCCTTATCTTTCATAAGAAATTTACGAGTTGTCGCCTTTTTCAGCCTACACGGTGTTTGTTTATCAGCTAATTCCTCAATGTAACACATGGAATATTATACAAGCATATACCTGATAACCATGCAAAAAATCAAAGAAATCGGTCAAATAGGTTTTGAAAAATCAACGAACTCCCTTAACCCTGTTAAAGTTAAAAAGTTATCTCTTTGAACGGTTAAACGCGCCGGACATAACCCCATAACATTCAAACTGTGTTTTCTTTACAAGATAATGTTTTCCAGAGTGCATTTCACTATTTTGAGACACCTCGCGCAAAATGTTTGTTTTCGGTTGCAAATTATTATCAAAAAACCCTTATCTTTTTGTGCAAAAAAATCTTCTTTTCTCTTATTTTGGGGCTAATGATATATTTTTACTGTATAACTAATCCAAATTAAGAATATAATAACATAAAAAAATGTTGTTTGCCACATTTAAGAAAAAAAAGTGCAATTGGTTGAGTAGTTTTTGAAAATTAGCGCTTATCTTTGACTCCAGCCAGGCAAACATCAACTTGGTTGACCCCCCTCCCCCGGCAAAAAAGCCGAAATTAACTAAAAATATTCCAAAAATACCATTCTCTTTTCACTATTGTCTATAATTTTGTTTCAATGAATACTTAAAGCGCATATTTTGCAAATCCGATATAATTCAACACGGATTTATTTGTAAAATTAACCCTTATCTTTTGTTGAAATTTTATTTTTTCATATATTTTTTGTCAAAAATGTTATTTTTTTTCCAATGTTTCTGTCAAAAAGTGTTAAATTAGACCGGATTTTGTTCGGTTTTCTTTAGTTCTACCCTTAAAATAATTTTTTGTTGTTTGTGACTTAAAAATATCCAATCAATATCAAGTTACGACGAACCAGTGGAGTAGATTTTTCCTTCTAGAGACGGCCCAAGATTAAGTTTATCTTATTACGTAATAGTCCTAATTACTTCCGGGTACAAAAATCGACCGTCAAACTAAAAGAAAACTATTTTGCAATATATGCATGCAAAGAATGCAAGGCACTGACACACATTCAATGACTAAAAAATGCAAGAAATGGGTGCTATTGTCCCGCGAGCGTGGTGATTTTACTGTCAAAAAGCACTAAATGAATAACGAATTGGCCCTTTTAGCTTGACATATCATTTAAAGAATATTTTTCTCGATATTTGGTGATTAAGTAACCTAAAATAAAAACTCTAAGCAGACGAAGTAACTCTTACAAGACCATTAATAAGAGAACATGCACTTATTTGCATATTTACCATTTAGGTATAAGGGAACTAATTCATTTTCCGTTATCGGCCATTATAACCTTTCCGGTCATAGCTCAGTCCAAGAGTTTGCGAGAGTGATCAAACCTGTCTTAAATTGAGGCCCGTTCATTTGCGCATGAAATGAATTGAAAATTAGTATGGCATGATCCCTTTTCTCTACGACTTTTCGGGCCATTTTTGAGATGACCCTTACCGCGAAGCTGTTTTTACCGGCCCCTCAAAAAAATATACCCATGTTTAAAAATAGCTTTTGGACCCGGAAAATAGTTTAAAATCTTTAATTTTTTGATTGTATTTCAACAACGGATTATAATCGCTGAAAAATATACAAACAATTTTGGATTTCAATAATATTGACCAATCAGAGATCACCTTCAACATTTGAGTATATGGACCGGAGTTTCCCTAAAGTTTTCTACCAGAGTGGTTGGAAATGAATTAGTTCCCTTAGACCAAAATCAATATTTAGGTTACAGGGAACCATTACAATCTCCCGCCATCTGTCACATTTTGTCCAGGGAATTAACGGTGAAGTAAACAAAGATAAGGGCGGCCTCTGATTGGTCCATAATAGATAAAGATCATATCTAATCATTTATTTTCAGAAATTTATATTATTTCTACAAGTTTGATACAAAATATTGGAGGTGAGAGTCTATTTAGGGTCTTGAGAGGCATTTTCTAGACATCGGGGTATTTTCCGGAACCGACTACGAAATTCGGTGGGTGGGGAGGGTTATCTTAAAAATGACGTCATTACTCATTGAAAAAATGGATCATGCTATATTCAAAATGGTCTATTTGGATGTGCGACAGATTTTTCTTTAATTTGATATAAGGCTTGACTTCCCGTCAATTTTTGGGGATGAGCTATATAGGCTTTTGTTATAATGGTCGACAACGGAAAATGTAATAGTTCCCTGTAACCTAAATGCAATATGCATAGATTTGTACTATTCTTTCGACTTTTATATCGTTACCCGCATTATTCGTGTAAAAGCACTTCAAATGAACTTGTTTACGCACAAAAAGTTGTTGTATATACTATTTGAATGGGAAGTCAAGCAAAAAGGGGCCATCTGAGACCTTTTCATATACTTTTTAGACCTAAAACCCACTGATATATCGTCATTTTGCATCATTTTGCAAATAAGTTTCGTGCTTCTTTCTTTCTTTCTTTGCCTCCTTTGACTAAATCTGAAAGGAAATGACATTTTCATAGACGTTAGACTGCAAATTGACGCAAATAATCCAATCAATCAATAGAAAGCGCATTGTTTTATAAGTGCAGTATACATAGTCGGGACTCTCTGGGAAAGGGGGGGTCCGGCGCAAGGGTTTTTTGCTCAATTTCTGCAAAAATTATGATACATTTGGTTTTATTTTACTAGCAAAGTTGATAAATATATTTGTGCCCGTTACGCTGCTCTTAAAACGAAATTATTTTTATCAAAATGCGCCATTTTGGCGAAGATAAATTAGAAAATCGCATCTTATTATTGAAACGATAGGGGCTAATTTAAGCCTAAAATCGTTATCATTTGTTTTTAAAAGCGACATCTTGATTGTTTATTGTAAATTGTGACGCGAAAGAGATCATTCTTGTTTAAAAATGCGGGTTAGACTATATTTTTGCGTTGTTTGGCCGCTTTTTAAAGCATTAAACCACTTTGTTCCGATCGAACCGGGCAAAGGGTTATCTGTTCGTATGCCTTAACCTATTCGACCAAATACCTAAAAACATTAAGCAGCAGTATGTAACATATTTCTGTATGTGAATATGATATAAAAACGATAGTTAGGAGATAAAAACGCGGTAATAAGTTTCAATAAAATGTCATAGTAATAAAAAAAGTAAGATCCAATTTTTATAAGGATAAGGGTTATTTTACGCCCAGATTTCTTAGAAATGGATCTTAAAACTTGAATTTGGTACTATACTGTATCCTGTCAAGAGGACGGGATATATCCGAGCAAAAACCGCTACTTTGATTATATCTAAACTCAAATCGGCAGCTTTCTAGGACGGAAAACAGCGCTTTGTTGACCGGCTAGTGATAAGGGTTATCGTTACATTTACAAAAAACTATTTGACCAAATGTCATCAAACTTGCAGAAAAAATTGTAGAATATGTATCCGCAAAAGAAAATAATAATTGCAAGCAATTCTGATAATAAAAACATATAATTTGATGCAATATTTTCAGCAAATGCGTTTAAATAAATTTAAGGATAAGGGTTATTTCCACATAAAATACAATCTATTACTAAAATTTTCAGGAAAATCTTGCATGAAATAATAGTTACAGACTGTAAGACACTATGGTCAGAACATTGGGTCGATTAAGCTATCAAATGATAGCACAACGTTTGGTTCCGCACGCATATGTGAATTATTTGGTCCCAACGGCGCCAAGGATAAGGGCCTATTTTCTCCTTATCTATGTCACCGAACCCATTAAATTTTTCTATGAAAGTCAACAATATTTAGTTGCGCAAGTTGATATATGATTTACGATTGATTGTTTAAAAAATGGTCACGATCACTAAAAGATGTCAAAAAATGCTAATTTTCGGGTAAGGATAAGGGTTATGTGTAACGGAAGTTAATTACGGGTAGAAGGAACTGATTTTCGAGTACATAACAACTTTAAAAAATATTAAGAATGAACCACTGAAGTGAAAAAGTTATAGGAAAAGAGTCTAAATTGCACTCATATTCCACTTTTCTAATTCCGAAAACAAGTGTTTATAAAGGCAGAGCTTCCTAACCCGACTCTTTTTACGTGTAAACTTCTAATGACCGAGTAAAGGGAAATGACCATATCTCAGTACGTATATTACATAACCGGTAGAAAATATCAAATTTTATCGGAATAAGATATTTCTATGATTTGATGCTTAAAGAATGAATTTAATGAACATTTTATTTTCTCTTTAGGTTACAGGGAACCATTACAATCTCCCGCCATCTGTCACATTTTGTCCAGGGAATTAACGGTGAAGTAAACAAAGATAAGGGCGGCCTCTGATTGGTCCATAATAGATAAAGATCATATCTAATCATTTATTTTCAGAAATTTATATTATTTCTACAAGTTTGATACAAAATATTAGAGGTGAGAGTCTATTTCGGGTCTTGAGAGGCATTTTCTAGACATCGGGGTATTTTCCGGAACCGACTACGAAATTCGGTGGGTGGGGAGGGTTATCTTAAAAATGACGTCATTACTCATTGAAAAAATGGATCATGCTATATTCAAAATGGTCTATTTGGATGTGCGACAGATTTTTCTTTAATTTGATATAAGGCTTGACTTCCCGTCAATTTTTGGGGATGAGCTATATAGGCTTTTGTTATAATGGTCGACAACGGAAAATGTAATAGTTCCCTGTAACCTAAATGCAATATGCATAGATTTGTACTATTCTTTCGACTTTTATATCGTTACCCGCATTATTCGTGTAAAAGCACTTCAAATGAACTTGTTTACGCACAAAAAGTTGTTGTATATACTATTTGAATGGGAAGTCAAGCAAAAAGGGGCCATCTGAGACCTTTTCATATACTTTTTAGACCTAAAACCCACTGATATATCGTCATTTTGCATCATTTTGCAAATAAGTTTCGTGCTTCTTTCTTTCTTTCTTTGCCTCCTTTGACTAAATCTGAAAGGAAATGACATTTTCATAGACGTTAGACTGCAAATTGACGCAAATAATCCAATCAATCAATAGAAAGCGCATTGTTTTATAAGTGCAGTATACATAGTCGGGACTCTCTGGGAAAGGGGGGGTCCGGCGCAAGGGTTTTTTGCTCAATTTCTGCAAAAATTATGATACATTTGGTTTTATTTTACTAGCAAAGTTGATAAATATATTTGTGCCCGTTACGCTGCTCTTAAAACGAAATTATTTTTATCAAAATGCGCCATTTTGGCGAAGATAAATTAGAAAATCGCATCTTATTATTGAAACGATAGGGGCTAATTTAAGCCTAAAATCGTTATCATTTGTTTTTAAAAGCGACATCTTGATTGTTTATTGTAAATTGTGACGCGAAAGAGATCATTCTTGTTTAAAAATGCGGGTTAGACTATATTTTTGCGTTGTTTGGCCGCTTTTTAAAGCATTAAACCACTTTGTTCCGATCGAACCGGGCAAAGGGTTATCTGTTCGTATGCCTTAACCTATTCGACCAAATACCTAAAAACATTAAGCAGCAGTATGTAACATATTTCTGTATGTGAATATGATATAAAAACGATAGTTAGGAGATAAAAACGCGGTAATAAGTTTCAATAAAATGTCATAGTAATAAAAAAAGTAAGATCCAATTTTTATAAGGATAAGGGTTATTTTACGCCCAGATTTCTTAGAAATGGATCTTAAAACTTGAATTTGGTACTATACTGTATCCTGTCAAGAGGACGGGATATATCCGAGCAAAAACCGCTACTTTGATTATATCTAAACTCAAATCGGCAGCTTTCTAGGACGGAAAACAGCGCTTTGTTGACCGGCTAGTGATAAGGGTTATCGTTACATTTACAAAAAACTATTTGACCAAATGTCATCAAACTTGCAGAAAAAATTGTAGAATATGTATCCGCAAAAGAAAATAATAATTGCAAGCAATTCTGATAATAAAAACATATAATTTGATGCAATATTTTCAGCAAATGCGTTTAAATAAATTTAAGGATAAGGGTTATTTCCACATAAAATACAATCTATTACTAAAATTTTCAGGAAAATCTTGCATGAAATAATAGTTACAGACTGTAAGACACTATGGTCAGAACATTGGGTCGATTAAGCTATCAAAT
Organism: Fragum whitleyi; assembly: GCA_948146395.1. Classification (NCBI taxonomy): domain Eukaryota; kingdom Metazoa; phylum Mollusca; class Bivalvia; order Cardiida; family Cardiidae; genus Fragum; species Fragum whitleyi. The sequence goes on from OX411557.1 coordinate 39,986,642, forward strand.
GATAGCACAACGTTTGGTTCCGCACGCATATGTGAATTATTTGGTCCCAACGGCGCCAAGGATAAGGGCCTATTTTCTCCTTATCTATGTCACCGAACCCATTAAATTTTTCTATGAAAGTCAACAATATTTAGTTGCGCAAGTTGATATATGATTTACGATTGATTGTTTAAAAAATGGTCACGATCACTAAAAGATGTCAAAAAATGCTAATTTTCGGGTAAGGATAAGGGTTATGTGTAACGGAAGTTAATTACGGGTAGAAGGAACTGATTTTCGAGTACATAACAACTTTAAAAAATATTAAGAATGAACCACTGAAGTGAAAAAGTTATAGGAAAAGAGTCTAAATTGCACTCATATTCCACTTTTCTAATTCCGAAAACAAGTGTTTATAAAGGCAGAGCTTCCTAACCCGACTCTTTTTACGTGTAAACTTCTAATGACCGAGTAAAGGGAAATGACCATATCTCAGTACGTATATTACATAACCGGTAGAAAATATCAAATTTTATCGGAATAAGATATTTCTATGATTTGATGCTTAAAGAATGAATTTAATGAACATTTTATTTTCTCTTTAGGTTACAGGGAACCATTACAATCTCCCGCCATCTGTCACATTTTGTCCAGGGAATTAACGGTGAAGTAAACAAAGATAAGGGCGGCCTCTGATTGGTCCATAATAGATAAAGATCATATCTAATCATTTATTTTCAGAAATTTATATTATTTCTACAAGTTTGATACAAAATATTAGAGGTGAGAGTCTATTTCGGGTCTTGAGAGGCATTTTCTAGACATCGGGGTATTTTCCGGAACCGACTACGAAATTCGGTGGGTGGGGAGGGTTATCTTAAAAATGACGTCATTACTCATTGAAAAAATGGATCATGCTATATTCAAAATGGTCTATTTGGATGTGCGACAGATTTTTCTTTAATTTGATATAAGGCTTGACTTCCCGTCAATTTTTGGGGATGAGCTATATAGGCTTTTGTTATAATGGTCGACAACGGAAAATGTAATAGTTCCCTGTAACCTAAATGCAATATGCATAGATTTGTACTATTCTTTCGACTTTTATATCGTTACCCGCATTATTCGTGTAAAAGCACTTCAAATGAACTTGTTTACGCACAAAAAGTTGTTGTATATACTATTTGAATGGGAAGTCAAGCAAAAAGGGGCCATCTGAGACCTTTTCATATACTTTTTAGACCTAAAACCCACTGATATATCGTCATTTTGCATCATTTTGCAAATAAGTTTCGTGCTTCTTTCTTTCTTTCTTTGCCTCCTTTGACTAAATCTGAAAGGAAATGACATTTTCATAGACGTTAGACTGCAAATTGACGCAAATAATCCAATCAATCAATAGAAAGCGCATTGTTTTATAAGTGCAGTATACATAGTCGGGACTCTCTGGGAAAGGGGGGGGTCCGGCGCAAGGGTTTTTTGCTCAATTTCTGCAAAAATTATGATACATTTGGTTTAATTTTACTAGCAAAGTTGATAAATATATTTGTGCCCGTTACGCTGCTCTTAAAACGAAATTATTTTTATCAAAATGCGCCATTTTGGCGAAGATAAATTAGAAAATCGCATCTTATTATTGAAACGATAGGGGCTAATTTAAGCCTAAAATCGTTATCATTTGTTTTTAAAAGCGACATCTTGATTGTTTATTGTAAATTGTGACGCGAAAGAGATCATTCTTGTTTAAAAATGCGGGTTAGACTATATTTTTGCGTTGTTTGGCCGCTTTTTAAAGCATTAAACCACTTTGTTCCGATCGAACCGGGCAAAGGGTTATCTGTTCGTATGCCTTAACCTATTCGACCAAATACCTAAAAACATTAAGCAGCAGTATGTAACATATTTCTGTATGTGAATATGATATAAAAACGATAGTTAGGAGATAAAAACGCGGTAATAAGTTTCAATAAAATGTCATAGTAATAAAAAAAGTAAGATCCAATTTTTATAAGGATAAGGGTTATTTTACGCCCAGATTTCTTAGAAATGGATCTTAAAACTTGAATTTGGTACTATACTGTATCCTGTCAAGAGGACGGGATATATCCGAGCAAAAACCGCTACTTTGATTATATCTAAACTCAAATCGGCAGCTTTCTAGGACGGAAAACAGCGCTTTGTTGACCGGCTAGTGATAAGGGTTATCGTTACATTTACAAAAAACTATTTGACCAAATGTCATCAAACTTGCAGAAAAAATTGTAGAATATGTATCCGCAAAAGAAAATAATAATTGCAAGCAATTCTGATAATAAAAACATATAATTTGATGCAATATTTTCAGCAAATGCGTTTAAATAAATTTAAGGATAAGGGTTATTTCCACATAAAATACAATCTATTACTAAAATTTTCAGGAAAATCTTGCATGAAATAATAGTTACAGACTGTAAGACACTATGGTCAGAACATTGGGTCGATTAAGCTATCAAATGATAGCACAACGTTTGGTTCCGCACGCATATGTGAATTATTTGGTCCCAACGGCGCCAAGGATAAGGGCCTATTTTCTCCTTATCTATGTCACCGAACCCATTAAATTTTTCTATGAAAGTCAACAATATTTAGTTGCGCAAGTTGATATATGATTTACGATTGATTGTTTAAAAAATGGTCACGATCACTAAAAGATGTCAAAAAATGCTAATTTTCGGGTAAGGATAAGGGTTATGTGTAACGGAAGTTAATTACGGGTAGAAGGAACTGATTTTCGAGTACATAACAACTTTAAAAAATATTAAGAATGAACCACTGAAGTGAAAAAGTTATAGGAAAAGAGTCTAAATTGCACTCATATTCCACTTTTCTAATTCCGAAAACAAGTGTTTATAAAGGCAGAGCTTCCTAACCCGACTCTTTTTACGTGTAAACTTCTAATGACCGAGTAAAGGGAAATGACCATATCTCAGTACGTATATTACATAACCGGTAGAAAATATCAAATTTTATCGGAATAAGATATTTCTATGATTTGATGCTTAAAGAATGAATTTAATGAACATTTTATTTTCTCTTTAGGTTACAGGGAACCATTACAATCTCCCGCCATCTGTCACATTTTGTCCAGGGAATTAACGGTGAAGTAAACAAAGATAAGGGCGGCCTCTGATTGGTCCATAATAGATAAAGATCATATCTAATCATTTATTTTCAGAAATTTATATTATTTCTACAAGTTTGATACAAAATATTAGAGGTGAGAGTCTATTTCGGGTCTTGAGAGGCATTTTCTAGACATCGGGGTATTTTCCGGAACCGACTACGAAATTCGGTGGGTGGGGAGGGTTATCTTAAAAATGACGTCATTACTCATTGAAAAAATGGATCATGCTATATTCAAAATGGTCTATTTGGATGTGCGACAGATTTTTCTTTAATTTGATATAAGGCTTGACTTCCCGTCAATTTTTGGGGATAAGCTATATAGGCTTTTGTTATAATGGTCGACAACGGAAAATGTAATAGTTCCCTGTAACCTAAATGCAATATGCATAGATTTGTACTATTCTTTCGACTTTTATATCGTTACCCGCATTATTCGTGTAAAAGCACTTCAAATGAACTTGTTTACGCACAAAAAGTTGTTGTATATACTATTTGAATGGGAAGTCAAGCAAAAAGGGGCCATCTGAGACCTTTTCATATACTTTTTAGACCTAAAACCCACTGATATATCGTCATTTTGCATCATTTTGCACATAAGTTTCGTGCTTCTTTCTTTCTTTCTTTGCCTCCTTTGACTAAATCTGAAAGGAAATGACATTTTCATAGACGTTAGACTGCAAATTGACGCAAATAATCCAATCAATCAATAGAAAGCGCATTGTTTTATAAGTGCAGTATACATAGTCGGGACTCTCTGGGAAAGGGGGGTCCGGCGCAAGGGTTTTTTGCTCAATTTCTGCAAAAATTATGATACATTTGGTTTTATTTTACTAGCAAAGTTGATAAATATATTTGTGCCCGTTACGCTGCTCTTAAAACGAAATTATTTTTATCAAAATGCGCCATTTTGGCGAAGATAAATTAGAAAATCGCATCTTATTATTGAAACGATAGGGGCTAATTTAAGCCTAAAATCGTTATCATTTGTTTTTAAAAGCGACATCTTGATTGTTTATTGTAAATTGTGACGCGAAAGAGATCATTCTTGTTTAAAAATGCGGGTTAGACTATATTTTTGCGTTGTTTGGCCGCTTTTTAAAGCATTAAACCACTTTGTTCCGATCGAACCGGGCAAAGGGTTATCTGTTCGTATGCCTTAACCTATTCGACCAAATACCTAAAAACATTAAGCAGCAGTATGTAACATATTTCTGTATGTGAATATGATATAAAAACGATAGTTAGGAGATAAAAACGCGGTAATAAGTTTCAATAAAATGTCATAGTAATAAAAAAAGTAAGATCCAATTTTTATAAGGATAAGGGTTATTTTACGCCCAGATTTCTTAGAAATGGATCTTAAAACTTGAATTTGGTACTATACTGTATCCTGTCAAGAGGACGGGATATATCCGAGCAAAAACCGCTACTTTGATTATATCTAAACTCAAATCGGCAGCTTTCTAGGACGGAAAACAGCGCTTTGTTGACCGGCTAGTGATAAGGGTTATCGTTACATTTACAAAAAACTATTTGACCAAATGTCATCAAACTTGCAGAAAAAATTGTAGAATATGTATCCGCAAAAGAAAATAATAATTGCAAGCAATTCTGATAATAAAAACATATAATTTGATGCAATATTTTCAGCAAATGCGTTTAAATAAATTTAAGGATAAGGGTTATTTCCACATAAAATACAATCTATTACTAAAATTTTCAGGAAAATCTTGCATGAAATAATAGTTACAGACTGTAAGACACTATGGTCAGAACATTGGGTCGATTAAGCTATCAAATGATAGCACAACGTTTGGTTCCGCACGCATATGTGAATTATTTGGTCCCAACGGCGCCAAGGATAAGGGCCTATTTTCTCCTTATCTATGTCACCGAACCCATTAAATTTTTCTATGAAAGTCAACAATATTTAGTTGCGCAAGTTGATATATGATTTACGATTGATTGTTTAAAAAATGGTCACGATCACTAAAAGATGTCAAAAAATGCTAATTTTCGGGTAAGGATAAGGGTTATGTGTAACGGAAGTTAATTACGGGTAGAAGGAACTGATTTTCGAGTACATAACAACTTTAAAAAATATTAAGAATGAACCACTGAAGTGAAAAAGTTATAGGAAAAGAGTCTAAATTGCACTCATATTCCACTTTTCTAATTCCGAAAACAAGTGTTTATAAAGGCAGAGCTTCCTAACCCGACTCTTTTTACGTGTAAACTTCTAATGACCGAGTAAAGGGAAATGACCATATCTCAGTACGTATATTACATAACCGGTAGAAAATATCAAATTTTATCGGAATAAGATATTTCTATGATTTGATGCTTAAAGAATGAATTTAATGAACATTTTATTTTCTCTTTAGGTTACAGGGAACCATTACAATCTCCCGCCATCTGTCACATTTTGTCCAGGGAATTAACGGTGAAGTAAACAAAGATAAGGGCGGCCTCTGATTGGTCCATAATAGATAAAGATCATATCTAATCATTTATTTTCAGAAATTTATATTATTTCTACAAGTTTGATACAAAATATTAGAGGTGAGAGTCTATTTCGGGTCTTGAGAGGCATTTTCTAGACATCGGGGTATTTTCCGGAACCGACTACGAAATTCGGTGGGTGGGGAGGGTTATCTTAAAAATGACGTCATTACTCATTGAAAAAATGGATCATGCTATATTCAAAATGGTCTATTTGGATGTGCGACAGATTTTTCTTTAATTTGATATAAGGCTTGACTTCCCGTCAATTTTTGGGGATGAGCTATATAGGCTTTTGTTATAATGGTCGACAACGGAAAATGTAATAGTTCCCTGTAACCATTGTCCGTGAATAATATTTCTTTTTTGCTTGTATTGATATGGAGTTTCAAGCTGACAAATACTTTTACTTTAATCTTTGATTGAATAAGACATACATGCAGAATGCACATGCGTAAATAGTTGGCTCGAAATTGAAGAATATCTTTTTAAGCGTTAGTAGATGCTTTATATTTCAGAATGAACTTTTGCTTAATGCAGGAATATCGATCTTTCTTTCCATGCATTACCAGATTGAATCTTATTATTTTAAAGGCTTTAACATGATGAGGTCATTACTTCCGATTGATTTTACGAACATTTTCAAAAATCACATTTTCACTATCTGTGAAAGAGCAGATTTGAAGCAGATTTATTCCTTATCCAGCGGTCTCAGTGAGTACGGAGCGTTTTTGAATGGATTGAGTGAGTGTTTGGAATGAATTAATGAATTAATGAATAGAGCGTTGAGTGAGCTATCAATTCTACAATGTTTTTAACTGTAGTGCGCCCAATAGGGATCACAAGCTTGATGTTCGGATGAAAGTCTGTGCTTGCAGAGGTGTGAGGAACGACAGGAAAACATTGCTTGGTGCACACGCCGTCGCAATATCTATTCAATAATGTTGAAAAAATTAAACCATCTAACGGCATTTAACTTTTTATTCAATTTATTCCTTCATAAGGAAGCGGTATTTTTAATGAAACAATGAGGAAATGGGTGTCTCAAGTACAAGGGCCGATTGAAATTCTTTCTAACTCACTCCACGCCTGCTATTTACCTCCGATTTATCATGGCTTATCAGATCTTTGCTGGGCGTAATGAGTTCCCCAGTCAGTGTTGTGCGAGTTCAATACGATCGATCACAGCTTGATACAGGCGACGTGAAAAAACATTATGATTTTATAGATCGTTATAACGCTGATATAAAGCGTCATTATTTGTTCAGTAACATACTTTTATCTGAACTTATTTTTTTGGGAAACAGCATTCAATTCTTATCGCCGGTAACATGGCGATCAAAACCTCGTAACTACAACTTGAATAAGCTGTAGTTACGAGATTTGATCGCCCATATAAAACAATATGAACAATATTGGATTCAAAATAAGAAATATTTTGAATCAAAACACACTGCACCGATAAAGCAGATTGTCTAGGAAATATGTACTATCCCTGCGTTTAGGACGACAAAACGGTACAAACTGTTTCCAAATTATACCCCGCTTTTCACGTGCACTTGTGTGCAAAGCAAGGTATTTTATTGCAAACAGTTTGCACGGTTTTGTTATCCTGAATTCTGGGCTTAATTCAACCTAAAACTCAAACTTGTGATTGCCATTTTAAAACTTTTAATTGGAATATTCCAAGAAAATAAAATTAAACTACAAATACAAGTACGACTTACCATGAGCCATTTCTTCTCTATATTTTCTCTTCACAAACTGAAATAGACAAAGAAAACAAAACATTAATTTCCTTTTCTATGAACCCTACAAGACGTAGTACTGTAAGTTTATAACTTGTATAAACGACCACATACTGTAAATCAAAAAAGTTTCTTGTGGATGGTGGGGGCTTAAGTGAGGAATTAATATTGGCAATAATATCTAACCGATATATTGACTATTCATCAACAAAGCCCGTAAGCGATTAACAATATTGTCCATCCTTGAAATTGACCAAACTACATATCGCGTATGGCCAATTTGAAAAATGATTCTATAGTTAGTTACATCGTGAAATTGGCATTCACCTCAATCAAAACTATTCTAAATCGCTCATTCAGCGCTCTTTTCATTCATTCCAAACACTCACTCAAACGATTCAAAAACGCTCAAATCCATTGGAAAAAATAGAATCAACAACGTCATTCAAAATAACTTTAGACAGAGAAAATCGCGATTTCATTGGCATAATTCAAAATGTAAGCGTCTAATAGGTTCTTGAAGAAACGGGAAGCTATGAATAGAACTTGAATGTACATTTTATTAAAGGAGTTAATCAATTTCGCTAATTTTGTTCATCCTGACGTAATTTACGAAATTGGATTGCCTCCCATTAAATTCACTCAAAACTCGCTCCACTCACTCATTCAATTCCATTCCAAAATCATTTCAATTTCATTCACTTTGTCAATTTCACGATATTGTTATCTGTATGATACTGATCCTTTTATATCAATTATATTGGTAATGTATTGGTACTTAGTGTATTAGAAGTTAGATCGTTCAAATACATTATATAGGCACATGCTATTTTACATCCGAAAAATAAAAAAATAATATATCTTTTTTAGAAAATGCACGTAGTATTCACCAAGAAGTCCAATTTCAAGAAATTGAAGCGAGATTTTTTTATCGAGACCAGAAAACTGTGTAAATATTTTGAGAACGAAAGGACGGATTTAAACTCTGCACCAAGGTTACAGTATCCTGTCCCGAAAATAGATATTAGTGTACTTCTGTCAGCTAATCATCATTAAGAGCGTTTTTAATCACCATACTAACACATCTAATTCAATCAACATACAGACACATATGTTACATTCGCTAATTATTAGATTTAGATCGCAATTGTGGGAGCATTAAAACAACTGCAAACCGCAATGTAATGGACCGCGTTATAACGGTGTTGAAACAAAATACCAACGGTGAAAGCGATATCAAAATGACATGTATTTTATTTTTTTTTTATTTAAATTTGGGTCTCTTAACATTATTATTTGACTTTGGTCTTCGTTTGCAGAAACGTGTGCCTCTTTTGCTTTGCTTTTTAAAAGTCACTTTCCTTTTTCACACATAATTCCCTCAGAAGTATAACTTAAATACAAACATACATGTTTATCACTTTTATGTTTCTGTGTACATTGCACATATTCAATTTCAAACATTCAAACAAGTCTTCTAGTTATTTCATTGCACCCCCCCCCCCCTATCGCTATGTCTCTCAACCAACCAATTTCTCTCTCTCTCTCTCTCTCTCTCTCTCTCTCTCCTTCTCTCTCTCTCTCTCTCTCTCTCTCTCTCTCTCTCTCTCTCTCTCTCTCTCTCTCTCTCTCTCTCTCTCTCTCTCTCTCTCTCTCTCTCTCTCTCTCTCTCTCTCTCTCTCTCTCTCTCTCTCTCTCTCTCTCTCTCTCTCTCTCTCTCTCTCTCTCTCTCTCTCTCTCTCTTTCTTTCACAATATCGCAATATTGCAATTCATTGTTTCCCCATCTCTCTTCATCTGGCTCTCACAATTTGATATTCGGGTGCAGTTAGAAACCAGCAGTAGTATTTATTCAAATTAACATGATAGATGTTTACAATTTCCGCATCTGCGTGCATCGTTCCTCCTGGGCACGTGCTTAAAATACGATCACATGACTAATACAAATAACAGATGTTAAATTGAATTTTTCGAAAAATATAATTCACCATTTTCTTTCCGAAAATGTCTTGCTTTTCGCCATTGGCAAAGTTGCTTGATGAGAAATACACAGTTATGTCGTCATACACGACAAATATTGATGACAAAAACTCCGTATCAAATTGTTTATCAAAGTTGTATACAGTTAACAAAAATGTGAAATTGACATGCCGCCGTCATAGCGCAGTTGGTAGCGCGTCGGACTGTCAAACTAGAGGTCACGGGTTCGATCCCCGACGGCGGCACTCATTCTTTCCGACTATTTGTCTCTCCCCAATGGGTCGATAATCGTAGATCTATGTGAGATAGTAGCTGGAGGCTAGGAAAGGATGTAATGGTAGTACTGGCGTGAGAAATACCAGGAATCCATTGTTAGGTGCTCCAGCCGCCGCGATATAACTGAAATAATGTTGAAAGCGGCGTAAAACCCCATTCAATCAATCAATCAATCAATCAATCAAGTGAAATTGACAAGATGATTGATTTTTGAACGATTTTTGGAATGAAACTGAATAAGTGTGTAGAGCGAGTTTTGAGTGAAAATCAAGGAGGTAGTCCAATATCGCTAATTTTGTTCAAGATGAACAAAATTAAAGATATTTGCTACATCCCTTTAATAGAATATGGATAAAAGTTCTATAAATAGCTTTTTCATGTCTCCAAGCACCAATCGGACGTTTATAATTTCAATTATTGTAGTGTATACGCGATTCTTCTACAGCATTATCTATTTTGAATGTAGCTGTTTATCTTTTCTTTTTATTGATTTTTGATCGTTTTAACAAATGAATGGAGCGCTGAGTGAATGGTTTAGAACGATTTTGGTCGGAATGAGTGTCAATTTTACGATGACTGTTTGTAAATACATGATGAATGATGTCATGATGACAATGGTTTTGCTAACGTACAGACCATAATCAGGAATTAATAAATATTATGGCAATTCTATGGTATTGGCAATATCACTGAGCATTTACAATATTGAATATTGCTATAATACTATTAACGATAATATTGCCAGTAAAATATCGTGATTACGTGTATACCAGCCCTGCGTTCAGCATCACCAAACGGTCCAAACTGTTTTCCAATTTTACCCCGCCTTGCACGTAGGTGTACGTGCAAAGCGGGATATAAGTTGAAAACTGTTAACACCGTATGGTGATCCTGGACGCAAGGCGGTTTGCTATTACAAATTCATCTTAAAAAGTAAGCTGAAAGAAGGGACAAAACTAAGAAGACACGATCGTCTTTGATTTCTCCTCGCGAACAATTATTTTCATTTACATAAATAGTCTTCATACATAGTCGTTGGGAAATCAAAACATCGTAACTACAGCTTGGAGAAGCTGTAGTTATGATGTTTATTTATCCCAACTAGGATATTCTAAACATGCGAAATGCAAACAACGTGCGACCACTTACACCCAAATAGATAGCGGAGATGTTCTGTACTTTGATGTGTATGTAAATGTTCATTTGTTTATGAGAACTAGAAGAGTATATTACACGTTCCTTCTGAGGACCTACTTTGTTTCATTTGAGGGGCCTTAAAATAAATTTAATTAACTGCAGGCATTAAAATGCCCTCTGGACATATGAGAAAAATGTCACATTTCAAACTTCGAAGATAAGGAAGAAAAATGTACACATTAGACTTTAATCCGGAAAATCAATGACCTTAAAGTTACAGTATAATATATACATGTATATAAGTTCAGTGATAAAAAAAAAGAGTTTTTTATGTCATAGGGGTATGAAACTAAAAACCTAATCTCTTTTTTGATTCCGCATCAATGCCGTAAAGGATATTTGCGGTCGCCGAGTTTCGCCCACATGACCCTTCTTCTAATAAGAAGTATCAAGAAAAGTACCCCCCTACATGTCCTGTAAATTACAACATATTTTTATTTAATTCAACGTTTTTATCGTCGGCGAAGTACCAGAAGAACTAAACTACAGCCAGAATAAGCATCGGCTACAAAGTTTTTGCCAACAGCCCTTTAATCTTTTTTACTTGCATTTATATTTTAACTCAAAAGAAATGATACATATGACATTTAGTAACAAGAAGCCCTTTATATGCACTTACAATAGTGTTGCACTGACCCCTCGATTTAGTAACAAGAAGCCTTTTGCGTAACTATATACGTCACGGCCCCCTAAACACGGACCCCAGATCAAACCCCGTCAAGGTCATGTCCCAATCCCCGTGGGGCGAAGTGAACTTAATTATCAGATGAAGCAGCTGAGCCTTAAATGACCCTTTTTACCAAATAAGGGCATACCGACTGAAAATGTTACAATGCGTATGTATCATTCTTCTTTCGTTTCCTTTAATTATCTTACAAGCAACTCCTGAAATTATTATGGTTTGATTCATCTTTTTCATTCTTCTGTTCATCATCATAGTACTTTTTCACCTTTTAACCCTTTTCATGCTGAATTAAAAACTCGCTAAAATGCATAGAAGTCAGTATCCATTTCGAAAAAAATATGGCTTCCTGAATTAAAAAAGGAATATCGGGTAGTTTTGACTAAGATCAGACAGCATATATGTGCAGGCTGATCTTTATCTATACCTCCCGTCAATGTAAGGATGTTCCAGGTCTAGCATTAAATTCGATTGAAAAAAATTCGGTTTGCGGTCAGAATATCGTAGACTCAGCTTTTGTTTAGAATTCAGGGCCCAAGGTGATTAAGCTTTTCTCAGGCGCAACTGAGAATTTTCTCAAATTTAAGAATGAAATTTTGTATGAAAATAAAAGATAATATTAATAAGTTGTTACTTATAACAACTCATAAGTATTATCTAAAATGTTAATACATTAAAAAGAGTATCAAAACAGAATTACGGCTCTAATCTCAAATTGAAATTTGAGAAAATTTTGAGTTGAGAATGAGAAAAGTTTTATAACCTTGGGCCCAGGTCGCTCAACCTGCGTTTAAGATGAAAACGTTCGCAATGCATGTGAGAACTTACACACTTTTAATCGTTGGTAAGCGGTTTTGCCTTTTGAACCATAGCAAATTCGGATTCGCAGTTAACAGACTTTAAGCCCATACTAAAAGATTTTCCGATTTTCAGCCGCCACGTTGCAGCTTAGATAATTACTTCTCATTTTTATAAGAAAATGTAATCACCCGACTTTTATGTTTCATTACCTCTTTTATTTGACATAAAATTCTCAACTTATATGTTAGTTACTCGGTTAACAAGCTGCCACATTGTATATAATCCCAGATTTATACGCAATCCGGATGAAAAAATGTTATTATTAATGAAGATACTTAAAGGGGTTATTTCTAAGGAAGCTTGTACATTGTATGTAACCCCCGTTTGGTGACATTATCATTATACAGTCTTCAACGACGTTCAAAACGTAAGGTTTACGCCATCAAGTCTCTATTCATTACGTCATCATGACGTCGTGATATATTGAGACTTCATGTCGTGAATTTGGCGACCTGCTTAGATACGCAAGACAGTCGCAGCTACTTCAAACGCGAAGTATTCACTGCAAAGAAAAAAATTATATGTTTTCAAATCGTGAACAGTATCTTGGAATGGCGATAAATCCGAGTCAAGTTATGAAAGAATAATTGTCGTACTTTAAGCGACCTGGCACGGTGTACGAGTCGCTGAAGACTTATCTATTGCTATCTCAATCAACCTCTTGGTTTTTTCCAATTTATCCGACTATGATCGAAGGAACAATGGGCGATTTCTGTTGGCGCGCATATTCGGTTTCTCTCTTTTCAAAACTGTTAGCATCAATTAAGAGGTTATTGTTCAAGTTATTTCAAATTTACATGCATTATCTTTCCATAGGTTGCATTTTTCAAATACTGACCTATCTGATTTGAGCATTCTGGGTAGTGTTATTCGTGACAACTCGGCCAATGCCGTCGAACTACTTTCAAAATGTCAGCGGCCATGAAATGCTTCAATTTTATCGGTTATCCCCAAAATCTATATTAGGAAACTGTGTACAGTATAAATAGATCTCAAGCAAACAACTTTTTTTTAGAAAAATACTTTCGCAATTTAAACAAATATTTTTGTCAATTAATTTGAGGCAAAATTAAGTTTGATTTCCACAAAAATTAAGTTTTAAATGAAATTCTTCATTTACTACTTTTTGGCGATAGAATTCAATACGGAGTTATGCGTACGAGGTAGCAATATTTATCCAATCTGGATAAGTGATACGGTCCCGAAGACGGTCAATCTTCGGAGAATATGACATGCGCAGACAACGAATTTACATGTTTTTAAACTTCTTCTTCCTGTAGTATATTTAATGTTTAAAGAAACATTGCTGAATCACTATTCGCGAGATAATTTGAGATGGGCAGGATGTCGGGTTTCTTCTGGTCTAAGTATTTACATGTCGCTTATGCCTATACCTGTACAGGCATTTTCGACCTGTTAATACTGCAACAACAAACTAACGACAAACTTGCTACCTCATTACTTTCCGCTAGTAAGTAAAGCAGTAAAACTTCTTACGAGGCATTCTGACGTCACGCGGACTTAAAATTTTACTCTGCGCCGATTGATTGAAATTAAGTGACTATAATTTCCTTTTTATTGTAATTTTATCTTGAGTTTATTGTTTGCTTGAAATTCGTTTGTTTTGTTATGTTATCTTTTTTTTCCTTTTAACAGGATTATACGCTACTTCTAAGCAGTAGGCTACTTTATTCATATCGAAGAGGCTGGAACACAACGCCATTCCAACGCTGATCAGTTTGTCTAAGTTTTGCAATCGCATATTTCGGACCAGAAGTCAGAAGGGTTTTATAACGTGTTGCGGGCGACAAATTGGCAGGATAAATCAACAGACAACAATCTTTTACGGGCGACAGATGGACCTGTCAGTTTTATATTGATTGTCTTTAGAAATTCTGTCGTTTCTATCTTTAATCAAATACACGTTGAAAACATCGTGAAATTGTTTCTCATTCCGATTAAAATCACTCTTAATCATATACTAAGCGCTCCTTTCATTCATTCTAAAAGCTCACTCAAATCGATAAAAAACGCTCCGAAATCATAAGAAAACATGTAAAAATAGTTCAAGACTTTCAACGATAAATTCAAATCGATCTAATTATTCTACAATCTTATTAGCTGGGGC